>OY756932.1:342744-432575 GCA_963580335.1 Leptographium flavum | reverse complement strand
AAGTGTAATTGTACCGCATGCTCGGAATAGCACATGCACAGGAACCGTGCATCAAGCATCGGCGTCCTTGAAACGACGCGTCCACGTCGCGTCCACGTCGAAGCCGCCAAAACACGCGCAAATATTACGATTCACCAACATCAGACATGGCCGTATCGCGGCAGCACAGCTGGGATGGCGCAGTGCCGGCACCGCTGCGGCCGCTGCTGCGCGCCTACCTGCTCGGCTACGGATCGACCGTGGCCCCCGAACTCGTCACGGTCCTGCTGAAATGGTCGGCCGCGCGAAAACGAAAAACAGCCCGAGACGGACCCCCAAAAGGCCGACACAACGTCGCTGGCGGCCCTTGGCGCATCGACGCAGCGAGTCCTTTGTGGCGGCCTCGCCTGGCGACGCTTCCCGGCCTTTTGCGCCGCCCTCGTCGGCGGCAGCACACTGCTGGCGCCGCCGCTGCGGCTGCTGTTGGCCCAGTGGCTGCCGCGACTGTCGAGCCGGGCGGCGGACACGGCTGGCGCACTGTCTGGCCGCGTTCATGGCGGCCTATGCCAGCATCCAGCTGCTGCAGGCGCGGCAGCAGAAGCGACAGCCCGTGGAAGGCGAGGGCCAAGAGAACGCGCCGACCAAACAGCCGGCCGGCAAGACGCTAGACCTAACACTCTTTGCGGCGACGCGCGCGGCCGACGTGCTCATTGGCGGCATGTGGGCGCAGTGGCGCGCGCACCGGACGCGCGCCGGCCGCTGGACACGGGGGGAAGCGGCCGTAGGCGCCGGTACTGACGCCTGCCTCTTTGCCGTGTCGTCGGCACTCGTTATGTGGACGTGGATCTACACGCCGTGGCGGCTGCCGCGGGCGTACGACCGCTGGATCGCAGCGGCGGCGGCCGTCGACGACCGGCTGCCCGAGGCGCTGCGGCGCTGCCGGGGCGGCGAGCTGCGGTACGGCGACCCCGACGGCCCGGTGCGCGGCCGCCTGCTGATGGACATGTGCCGCGACTACGGCTGGCCGACGGCCTGGGGCGACCCGGCCGTGGCCGTTCCCTTTCCCTGCGACATTGTGCACATGGGCGCCGGGCCCTCGTGCGAGCGCCACGCCCTCGTCCGCTTCGGCCGCGCCTGGCGCTGGGCGCTCGCCACGCAGCTGCCGCTGACCCTCGTGGCCCTGCTGGCCCGCGCCCGCCGTCCGCTGCCCCCGCACACGACGGCGGCTGTCGCGCTGGCCCGCCGTCTGGTCCGCGGCGTCGCCTCGGCCGCCCGCTCCTCGGCCTTTCTCGCCGCCTTTGTATCGCTCTTCTTTTACGGCGTCTGTCTCACGCGCACCCGTCTCGGCCCCCGCCTGCTCGGCGTCTCCGCCGCCGTCCGTCTGCGCATCGACAGCGGCCTCTGCGTCGCCGGTGGCTGCGCCCTCTGCGGCGCCAGCATCCTGCTCGAGCGCCCCGCGCGCCGCAAGGATGTCGCCCTCTTCGTGGCGCCCCGCGCGCTGGCGACGCTGCTGCCGCGCCACTACGACGCCCGCCTACAGTGGCGCGAAAACGTCCTCTTTGCCGCCAGCGCCGCCGTCGTCCTCGCCGCCGTCCAGGACGACCCGCGCCGCGTCCGTGGCCTGCTCGGCTCCGTCCTGCGTGCCGTCGTCGTGCCACGTCCCCGGGCCATGGCCTAGTGTGTCTGTCTCTTCTGTCTGTTCTGTTGTTCTGTTGTTCTGTCGGAATCCATTTAGCGAGCCTGCTTGTATCATAGTTTGTAGTTGTATACCACTTTGTACTGCTTCTTCCTATGCCTCCTGCTGTCCCTCTGCTGCCCCTCTGCTGCCCTACGCGATGCCGCCCCGCGCCCACGAGCACACGCCCAGCACAAACACACACACCAGCAGGTCCGACCGCACCGTGCTGAATATCTGCCAGTACCGCCGTCCCACCGTAACCGTCCGCCGCACCGACGCCGGCAGCAGTCCCAGCGCCATCGCCAGCATCCCCCCGCCGCCACGGCCGCCGTCCAGGATCCCCCCGCCAAGCTGCCGCTCCACCAGGAACCGGCTTGTCAGTAGCACCGTCTCGGCCGTCGCAAACGCGTAAAAAAAGTACCGCCGGTGCACCGTGTCGTAGTCGTCCACGCCCATCCCGTCCGTCGCCTGCGCCGCCTGCACCGCCCGGGACCGCTCCCGCTCCGCCCGCGTGCCCGCAAACGGCGTCGCCACCGCCACGTACAGGCCCAGCGCCACCGCCACCGCAAAGTGCACCAGCCGCCACAGCGCCGCCGCACCGCTCGGTCCCGTCTTCGTCTGCGGCGCCGCCGGCCACCCGCTGCCGGCAGGCCCTGCTGCCCCGAATAGTCCTCCTGGTCCGCCTGGCCCGCCTGGCCCGCCTGGCCCTCCGCCTCCGGCAGCGCCTCCGACACCCTGCATCATCTGCATCATCTGTGCCATCATCTGCGCCATGGCGTCGTTGTCCTCTGCACCGCTCATCTCGCCAAACCCGCCGAATCCAGCGCCCAGATCGCCAAGGCCGTTGGGCCCCGGAAACATGCCCGCCGCTCCCAGTGCCTCGGCTGGCTGCGGCCGCACCGTCGTCACCGGCTGGTAGTAGTGCTCCGACACGTCCACCTCTTCGGGATCGTCGTACGTCGTCTCCTCAGACTGTGGCGCCGGCTTCGGTGCCGGCTTCGGGGCCGGTTCTGGCTCTTCTGTTTGTGAGCAATTGTCCCTCCACCAATCCACTACCCCTCCGCCAGCCCTCCGCCAGCCTTCACCTACCGCGCTGCAGCCCGCCGCCGAGTCCAGAGATCTTGTTCAGTCGCGACGAACCGCCCGCCTTGATCTTCGCCTCTCGCCGCTCCTTGCGCTTGCGCGCCTCTGCCATCCGTGCGGCCGCCGCTGCATCCTTGGCCGACACTGCCGTCGTCGCTGCCGTATTGTCTGCCATAGTAGGTGGTGTGGTCGGAGAATGAACAGGTGGCGGCGGGAAATGCCAACTTGATGTTCGATTACAGTCACGTGATGTTACTCTGGCTCGATGGTTTTGTACTTTCTTCCTCTGTATAACTGTTTACGCTAATCATTGCATTTCTTTCCTAAAGCTGACTGTTCTGCCGCGTCCCCCATGCGTGTCGTCACTCGGCTCTGCGTCTACGGCGTCGCCTTGCTCATCGCAATCAACCGCTTCACGCCCACCTGCGCCATCGGTTAGCACGTTAACAGACACGGCCAAATCAAACAAACTCACCATCCAGTTGCCGCACTCCTCCGGCTTCATCCGGTGGATCTCTGCCTGCAGCTTCTGCGCCTTGTCAAACGCCTTGTCCTCCAGCGCCTCCGACAGCTGGTGTAGCTGCTGCACCGTGTCCTCCTTGATTAGCTCCGCATTGTTGAGGTGGTCAAACAGCAGGTTCAGCCGCTTGTGCGTGTCCTTGACCTGCGCCGAAAAGGCCGGCGGTGCCTTGGCTGCCACTCGCTGCAGGTCCGTGTCCAGGATCTGCACCAGCCGCTGGGCGTGCGGCGAGAGATGGGATCGGTCGCCCGGCGGGTATCTCTTGTGTGCCGGAGGTGCAGCCTGTGCTGCCGGCGCTGTCGGTGCTGTCGGCGCTGTTTGGAGGGATTGCGACGGCGGCGGTGCAGACGTTGCCGTCGGCGGCGGCCCGGCGGACGTCACACGTGGTGGTCCGGCAGACGCCACACGCGGTGGCCCAGAAGCCGTGGCACGCGGTGGTCCTGCCATCGGCGGCGCACTCGGCGGTGGCGGCACCTGCTGCGGAGGCGGCGGACCGCCGTGGCTAGGCACCGCCTCGTAGGGAGACGGCGCGTACCGGTTGGGTGTGGCTGCGGTCGGGGGCGGTGCAAAAGCCGGCGCTCCCCCGACAGCCGCCGTCGGCTGCGCTGTCGGCGCCGGAGCATAGCGGTTAGACGGGGGTGGGCCGGCTGGCGCCGCGTTGTACGGGGACTCTGTCCTAGGAGGAGGCCGCACCATCGACGGCGGCCCGCTGCTGCCTGCCGCAGGCGGCGGTGGGGCATAGGCACTGGCCGCAGACGACGATGGGCGTGGCGGAGGCGCGAACGTGGCTGTCGCTGTGCTCTGCGGCGGCCCGGCCAGCGGCGATGTCACCCGCGGAGGTGCCGATCCCTTGGGAGGCGGCGGCGGCGGTGTCGCCGTTCCGCGCATGCCGCCGGGGCTGTATGTGCCGGCCGGTGGCGGCGCCGAGGGCGTCTGCTGCGCGCCAAAGGGCGTCGTGATCGGTGCCACGTTCGGCGTCGCTCTCCGCGTCGGCTGCCGCGCCACAATCGGCACGTCGTTCCAGCTGCCCGCATCGACCAGCCGCGACGCAAGAGGTGCCGCAGGGGTCGTGTTGCGTGGCGGCGCGCCAAAGGCTGCGGTCGGCGGAGCACCGTAGGCTGGCGTGGGCGGAGCGTAGGCGCCAGTCGGCGGTGCGTAGGACGAAGTCGTCGGCTGCGGCGGCGCATAGGCCGCGTTCTGCTGCGGCTGTCCGTAGGCCGGGCTGTATGCTGACGTCGTCGTCGGCGGCGCGTAGGGGTTGCTGCTCACGTGTGCACCCGCACCAGGCGGCGCATAGAGGTTGGTCGGAACCGCCGGCGTCGCCACAGCCACATAGGGACTCGCCGGGCTCGTGCTGGTCCGGCCCGTCTGTGCCGCCGTCGGCGGCAGATATGCCGGGTTACCGAGCGGCGTCCGTGTACGCGGCGCCTTTGTCTGGGCCGCAGCAATGGCGAGCCCACGCGCCTGCGGCACGGCCGCCTTCTTCTGCAGGGCCAGTTCCACCCGTTCCCGTGCCATCTCAGCTGGCGGGTACGTCGTCGGCACCAGGTCCAGGTACTTCTTGGCCGTCGCCATCAGACCCGTTTCCGCCACAATGTCAGCAAACTCAATGTACTTGTCGTACAGCCCGGCCAGCTTCCAGCCCGACGTCAGGCCGGCCTCGCTGTCCTCGAACTTAGTCACGTAGCGGAACACCGTCACCTTCTCAATGAACTGCTGCAGCGACTTGGCATGCACCGAGAAGCTCGAGTCCGCCACGCGCTCCTTGACGCCCGCCTTCTCTGCCTCGTCCAGCTCGCTGGTCCAGATCTGCACCACCTTCTCCAGCCGCGAGCCCACCAGGTAGCAAAACGACGCGTCCTTGCGCGATCCGGCCTCGAGAATCCGGTCGCCGAGGCCCTCGCAGAAGTCCGGGAACTCTTCCGGCTTGGCAAACGTGCACAGCGTCGCCAGTGCTTCCTTCCAGTTCGACAGGTCCGCGTGGCGCACCACGTCCCACAGGTCCTCGGCGATCACCGAGTTGAGCAGCCGCAGGTAGCTCGGCGTCCCCAGCGTCTGCGACAGATACACCTCCTGCACCTTTTGCGTCAGCTCCTTGCCGCTGCAGTTAGCAATGACAAAGGCGTCGGCAATCCGGCCCTCCTTGAGGCAAATGTCCACCGCCCGGCCAAAGTTGCCCAGCATCACCGCCTTAGTGATCTTGTCCTCCAGCGCCGTGTTGCCGCTGCCGAGCAGGTGGAACGGGCCGGCCACCTTGCCGTCCTTTCCCGCCGACAGACCCGACAAGAAGTCGTCATCTTCGCCTGCCTCTCCCTTGTCATCGAAAAAGCTGGATAGCCCGTTCTTGTCCGTCTTCTCATCGTCCGCCGCCTCTTCCTTCTCCTCCTTCTCCTCTTTCTCCTCTTTCTTCTCCTTCTCCACACCGTTGGTCTCTTTCTCTTCTTTCTCCACCTCCTCTTCTTCCGCCGACTTGTCAAAGCCCAGGCGCGCAACCACCTTGTCACGCGGGTTCGCGTCCACAAGCGTCTCCAGCACCTCCCAGTCTGCCTTCTCCTCATCCGTCTTGGCGCTCTCAATGTGCGCGGCACATATCGCCTTGACGTCGCCTGCCTGCAGCGTCTCCTCAAACTTCTCCGTGGACGGCGCCACCTCCGAATCGGCCGAAAAGGTAGCCAGATGCACCGTCGACGACGCTGGCTGGCCGGCCGGCGTATCGTTCAGGGTAAAATACACCACCTTGCCGCCAAAGCCAAACGAGGCGCCCACCGGTTTCAGGTACCAGGCAGGGGCCATCGGCAAAGAAAAGTTGGCCACCTGAGGCGCCGTGTGTGCCGACGCAAAAAAGTCCTCGCCGTCGAGGTTGCTCTGCGCCGCCTCCTGCGCCTCTTCCGTCTTGTTCGTGTTCTGCAACGTCTGGATCGTGATCTTGCCATCAAACGATGCCGTTGTCGTCAGGTTCGGGTTCTCTGGATTGAAGCGCGTCAAAAAGGACCAGTTGGTGCCCTCCTGCAGCTCGCCAAACAACTCGCCGGTCTGCGGGTTCCACACCAGCGTCCGGTTGTCTTTGCCGCACGAGAGCAGAATGTTGGGGTCCTGCGGGCACCAAGACAGCGACAGCACACCTGCCTCGTGGCCGGTCAGCGTCTTTTCCGGCGCGTTGGAGTTGCGCAGATTCCACAGGTAGATCACCGGCGCGTTGTCGTCGGAGCTGGCCGTGAGGAGCTTGGTCGAGTTTGTCGGGTCCCACGAAATGGCGCTGACAGGCTTCCGGTTGTTGTTAAGTGTCAGAGATGCCTTCTTCGTCTTCACGTCCCACACCGTAACTTGGCCGCTGCTGCCGCCCGTCGCCAGAATGTGCGACACCTTTGTGTTCCACGCCAGCGCCTCAATGTCGTCGGTGCGTGAAGGGGCTGTGGTCCCCAGACGGAATGGGTTCTGGATGTCGCCAATGTTGTAGATGAACAGCTCGCCCTTGGCGCCGCCCGTCGCCAGGATCTGCGGCTTCGTGGGGTTGAACTGCAGCGTTTTTATGGCGCCGCTATGTCTCGTGGCCCGCTCAATGAGCACATCCGTGGCCCCCGCCGCGAGCTTCTCCGGATCGTACAGCTCCAGAGCTCCATTTTCCAGAGCTCCGGCGATGACGCCACGCGGGTGGTCTTCGTCCGGTGGACCCCAAGCGATGTCATAAAATCTGCTCACAGCCTGGTTAGCCACCACCTGTCCGCTCGTCTGACAGCAAAAGTCACCCACTTGGAGTCGGTCGTAATGCTGTGAAGGGGCTGGAGCTCCACGCCGTCCTTGTTGTCCAGGTCCAGATCCCAGAGCTCCAGCTTCGTCTCGTCCGAGAAGTCGGCATCGACAGCGCCGGCGCGCGTCCCCGTGACAAGGAGCGGCTTGCCCGTGCCGGGAGACCACGCAAAGACCGCCGTGCGCGGGATTTCCTTGAGCTGCACCATGCTGCTCGAGAAGGGGAAAAGACAAGGAAAGCTGGTGCTTGGATCGCAGCAGGCCAATGTCAGGTCAACGTCGTGTGCGTAATGTCCACGGAAAACAAAGAAAAAATGACCGCCTGTTCGCTTCGAGAAAGGCAGCCCGTCTCGTCAGGAATTGTTGGCCTCCCTTGCAAAGAAATGGGTGTCTGTCCTTTTGTCTGCATGGGCGACTTTAGCTGGTGAAACTGGTTGACCTGTCCTGTGCGGCAAGTGGCATGCACTCTCTTCACGTGACACAAGCAAGCTCCGACACGGCGTTGCCCCGCAGCTTCGGCCGCTTCTCGATAGAACAATAATGCACCCGCTATAGCGATATCCACCTTTTTCGCCTTTCACGCGCCCAGTGGACGCAGCGCTGCGCCGTGGGAAAAGCTCTCGTCCGACTGGACAGCACACCACCCCCAGATATTTCCGCCTCAACCCGGACCACCATGACCGACACATCCCGGTGGAAGGCCACCGTTTACGTTGGCGGGCTGGGACCGCAGGTGACCAAGGTCAACTTGCAGGACGCCTTTCTCCCATTCGGCGATATTGCCGATGTGTCTCTCCCGAAAGGCACCGGCAAGGCAAACGGCGCCCAGGAGGCAGGACAGGAAGACGATGGTGAGCCTGGCCACCGCGGCTTCGCCTACGTCGAGTACGAGGATGTCGACGACGCGAAGGAAGCCATTGACAACATGGACAAGTCGGAATTCTTTGGCAGAATAATCAAAGTCACCGCGGCCAAAGCACCCAAGAACGCCGGGGAAGGACTTGGAAGCCGGACGGCACTATGGAAACAGGTTTGTCCATTGCTCTATGTACACATGGAACGTCCTCAGATAGCTAAACATCCACCAGGACGCGTGGCTCGCCGAAAATGCGGCAAGCGAGGAGGATAGGCTCGCCGCAGAGATGGGACAGTCCGACGCGAACGAAGCTGCCGCAGACCCAATGCAGGGCCTGGAAGGTCTCGACGTAGCAGGACCAAGGGTGGCCTGAGAGCCAGGCGGAGTGGATTTTTACAAACGGACGTGGCGTTGGCAACAGCATAATATCAAGGCAATATGTATCGTATCCATTGGTTTGTTTTATACACAAGAAAGACCGCGGTCAACCAAACGCGTGCATACTGCGTCTTCACTACTGCCTCCACCCCCAGTTGTCGTCACCCATTACGGCGGTCGTCTCAGTTCTTGGCCTCCTCGGCGGCGGGCTCAGCGGCCTCCGCAGCCGGGGCGGCCTCGTGCTCGGCGTGGCCCTCGTGGGCACCTTCGGCAATGCGGTTTTGGCGCTTCAAGCGGATGGACTTGTCGATAACCAGGTGGCGGGTGATCGAGTAGCCGGCGGCGAAGAGGGCGAAGCCAACGACGACACCTAAGAGACTGATATTAGCGGCGGCGGCGGCGGCGGCGGCGGCGGCGCGGATCCCGGAAAGGCGGTCACGTACCGAGGGGAAGCAGCTCAGCCGGGATGTTGCGCAGGCGAGCCATGATGCCGGGTGCTGGATTTGGGTGAGGCATGGTCAGTTCATCGATTCCAATCAATTGGGTCGGCCAGTCCTGTCACGCTGGCGTCGTCTAGGGCCAATGCAAAGGCATGTCACACGCACCCTGGTTCTGCAGGTCGAGCGGTCAGTACGCCAAAAGGCCAATGCGGCATCGTCGTCAACTCACGGAAGCAGGCCGCATCATGCGGTTGGTCGGCCGGAACATACGAAGAGCCCGCGTGGCATACATGGTGAATGAGTGGAGAGGAGAATGCGAATGAAGAGGAATACAGAGGCTGACGAGACAGGTTAGAAAGGAGAGAGTAGAGAGCCGGGAGATGAAGGAGGAGAAAATGAGGTCACCTTTGCCTAGAGACTCGAGGGCGTCGAATTTAGGGCGGGACTGGGAAGCGTTGTAGCGGGCGTAAGAAAAAGCGGCAGGTTTTACGGTGACCGAATTGGCGTCCAGAGGCCCGGTGCTGCGGCTTTTCGCAGACTTTCGGTTGGTCGGGACACACAGTGCCAGAGAAAAAAATAAACTAAAATAAAATAGGAAAATGTCGAAATCAGCCCATAGCCGCCTGTTACCGCCTGGTCTTTCAGGCAGCAACACGCCTGCCCGCCCCATTGTTCCGAACGAACGAATTGCGCTCATCCTATTCCAGCTAACGACTTCCGCCCTCAAACAGCTCACGCCCTCCTTCTTTCTCCGACTTCCCCTCGAAAACCAATCGCCTCTCCGGCCTCCACCGCTTCGACTTCAATTGATCCCAGCCCATCTGCCCAACATGTCTGACGACGACCGTGTCACCAAGCCCTTCAAGTTCGTCACTGGTATGTCTCTTGTCCCCTCGGCTGTCCAGGGCCGTCCCGGGGGGGAAAAAATAATCATCGTATGACACGATATGGCTAACCTCGACTTCATCACAGCCGGTATGCCATCTCCCTCTCCAATCCTCATGTTTTCCGTGCCGCGCGCTCCGTACGGACTGAGATGCCATCGAACCCGACGACAATGCTTCTTTGGGACGCCATTTCGGCCGTGAAGGCGCGGTGGCGGTGGATTAGTGACAAGGATCCCCTCGATTAACACTGGTTCTTCTCTCCTAGGTGTCGACGCCCGGTTCCCGAACACGAACCAGACCAAGCACTGCTGGCAGAACTACGTCGATTACCACAAGTGCATTCTAGCCAAGGGCGAGGACTTTGCGCCCTGCCGCCAGGTGCGTACCGCTTCCATCTCCGATACTCTCGATATTGTCGCATTATCTACGTCTGCGTCCTGTCTGCTGACCCAATCTACAGTTCTGGCTGGCCTACCGGTCGCTGTGCCCCAGCGCCTGGGTAAGTTCACGGGAACATCCGATCTCGGGCGAGTAGCATTGACTAACGATCGCAACAGTACAAGCGCTGGGACGATCAAAGAGAGGCGGGTTCGTTCCCGGCACGTCTGGATTAGATTCCGCAGTATGGCGGAGCCGAGGAGTCAATTGTTTCGGGGGTCGTCGGATTAGTCAAAAGAGAAGCACAGTAGAAATTTCAGACGCTGGCTGAAGTTTTCGCGTTCACCTTGAGATTCCCCAGGTACTGCTGTCTTGTGGTTGTTGTACATATCAAATTCTACCGCACGCATATAATCTGCAAGCCGTTGTTGTAAAGATCATGAACAATCTCAATGAGGCCATCCTTAAAAATCAACGCTATAAAAAGACAAAATCCACAAAATCCATGCGCGCTGTCCTAACCGCAGAATACCAATACCCCCAGAAAGAGAAAAATGGATGCACGCCAAGGCTGTAGGCTTCTTCTTTGGTCAGGCCCTTAGTTGCTTTCAGCCTTCCCATCGTCGCTCTCCTCGTCTGAGCTCATAAACTCGTCATCGTCTTCGTCGAACGCAAAGAAAACCTTGCTCTTGCCTTTGCCGCTGGCTTGCGTGGAGGCGGGTGCGGTGGCAGGAGCAGACTCTGGCTCTGGAGACGCAGCGTCGCTGTCGCCGCTCTCTTCGTTGCTGCTGCCGTTGGCCGACTCTGCCGATGCCGACCCGGACGTACCGGATCCGGCCGAGGTGCTCAGCTGCAGTCCGCTGCCGACGTCTGTAAACTGGCCCTTTTCGATAGCCGCAAGCACAGCTGCGCGCGTGCGCTCGTTGGCCTCGTCCTTGTCTTCGACCCATTTCCCATCTAGGCGACCGCGTCCACCGTGCTTGATGTCTTCCTCCTTTTTCTCCGTCATCTCAATGATTTGCTCCCAACGTTTGCGCCGCCGCTCCTTTTCTTTGCGCTCCATCTCCGGCTTTATGGCCAAATACTCTGCCAAAGCCTTGGCCTCAGTCACGGTGCGCAGCCGACGGCCATCCAGGTTGCGGCTCGATCCATTGTCTTCGCCCTGGTTGTTCTTTTTCCGTTTCGAAGACATGCGGCCACCAGCCGCACGCAGCTGGGAACCGAAGCCACCCTTGCCGCCCAGCACGGGGAGCGACAGCCGAAGAGAGATAAAATCATCCTGAGGATTGGATAGCAAGCTGCAGATTTCTTGCTCCGAGGCGTATGGAAGTTGCTTGTTGGAAAGAGTGGTGAGGATCAACCGCGACTGGATAGGCGGTAGGCGATCATAGATGTCGGCCCAAAGGTCGCTGATCGTGGAGGAGGTTGAGGTGGGAAGAGCGTACGTCGTTGGATGACCCTCAACAGGGATTCCCGCAACGAGAACGTTAATAATTTTCTCGTCCATGATGTCTGTTGTTGTGATAATGTCGTTTCAACGGTAAAGGTCTGTGATGCGTAAGAAATCTGGTTATCGTCTAGATAACTTAGTCACAAAAGCTGGGGCGAAGTTTTTACCAGCCACATGTGGCCTATCAGAATTGTGGGCCAGCTGGTGAGGGGTGGACTGTGGCTCAGTTTGGCGAAAGCCCTACTGGTCCGTGCACCAACGGAACTTTCACCAAAAAATTCACCATTCTTGTGGGTTGTGGATAATAGCCTATAATTTTTCTGTTCCTTTTCTTTCCCTCCACTGCAATCAGGACTCACCTCGATCAAACATCACCATCCAGCATCCCGTTGAACGCCATTCAAGATGTTGATCCCGAAGGCCGACCGCAAGAAGATCCACGAGTCCCTCTTCCGTGAGGGTGTCCTTGTGGCTCCGAAGAAGTACGTTTGGGACAAGGGGACGAACTGCCTCGACGGCGCGCAGGGACGACGACGCTGACCTTGGTTTCTGTGTTGCAGCTACGAGATCCCTCACCCGGAGATCGACACCAAGAACCTCTACGTGATCAAGGTGGGACACGACCCGGCCTCAAACGACGATTCGAGATCCTCGGAATTTTACACGCGCTTTCTCGCATCGATCCCGAAGCTAACCTGCTGTTCAACAATAGGCTTGCCAGTCCCTTGACTCGAAGGGCTTTGTCAAGACCCAGTTCTCGTGGCAATGGTACTACTACACGCTGACTCCTGAGGTACGGACACGCATTGGCACCTACCCACCCGCGTCTGCGACACGAGCGAACCTGCGAGAAGAAGCAGACGGCGGCGCATTGGCAAGGCATGTCGAACTGACATCTTTAATGTATAGGGCCTCGACTACCTCCGCGAGTGGCTCCACCTGCCGGCCGAGATTGTCCCGTCGACCCACATCAAGCAGCAGAGATCGCATGCCCCCCCTCGTGGCATGATGGGCGGCGAGGAGCGTGAGCGGCGGCCGTTTGGCGGCGGCCGTGGCCGCGGCGAGCGGGGAGACCGCGAGGGTGGCTACCGGAGACGGGATGCTGGTGAGGGCAAGGAGGGTGGTGCCCCGGGCGAGTTCGCTCCCCAGTTCCGTGGCGGCTTTGGCCGCGGCCGCGGTGCTCCCCCGTCTTAAGCGCATCTGGACCAGGAGGAGACCATGACAAGAAAGACGGCAACCCCGACGGTCGCACCGTCTTTCTCTCCGCAGCCAACCGACCCTACCTATTGCAAACGGCGCCCGAATGTAGTAGTATAACACGCAACGGAAAACAAAAGCCGATTGGGAGTTCATTTATTTTGTTCAGGTGGCGGGCACGTCAAGGGTATTTTCTTTTTATATGCGTGGACGGGAAGAGGGCCGAGTGGAAAGAAAAGAAAAGAATAAAAAACACCTGATGAAATGATCAGCGAGTTGGGCCGGGACGTTGCTGTTCTGGAGTGCATTCAAATTCATATTGCTCGTGGAAGGCTTGTACCATGTCCAATCTAGTCTTTGACCCATCATAGCGTTCCCCGATCCCATTCCGAGAATCCCAACATCTACCCAAACTCCCATGAACCCCAAATCCGCGCAGAAAGACGCAAAAGAACGGGTTTCCCCAGGCATCCTCATGGCCGGATGCGAGCTCCAATCCCTTGGCCGACGTACGAAATTGTCTCCCGCCAGGTGCCCAGTCGAACTGCCACCACAGCTTCCGCGTCCAGCTTGAGCTCACCACCAAGCGCTTTCCGGACCTTGTCGAACCCAACCGAGTCGGGGGACCACTCAACGGGCAGCTTCTTGGTCTCGGAGAACCCAGGCGGGACGGCAAATGTCGTGTCCGAATCGATTGTTCCCACAGGCTCCGTGTGATTGTAGAGCGCCATGGCATGGATGGATTCAATGTAAAGAGTGCTGTCCTCGAGTGGCGACACTAGCCCAAAAGACGCCGTGGACGAAAACATGTGAAATGTGGCCGTGCGAATAAAGCTGTGTTCGTTCTTTTCGTCCCCGTCATCGCCGCCACCGTCACCCAGGTTGGGTAGCGGTAGTCGCGGAGTAGGAAGCGAAAAGTTGAATTTGGAAAGAGCATCCCCAAGCACAGGCTGGTTGGGGATGCTGTCGCGGAATGCCTTGACGGTAATAGTAGTGTTGAGGCCGGATATGTACTGAGACAGCAAGTCCCTGCCGACCTGCGCGCCGTGCTTGCCACCCAACGAGGGCTCCCAGACAGCAGTGACGGGAATATTTGTGTTGTTGCCGGTCTTGATGTCGAGATTCATTGCTCGCCCGGTCCCAATGATCGTGTTGTTGCATAGAACGTGAATGCAGATAGAAGGAATGTATGCGGTGTACTCCGTCGGGTTTGTCACGTTGACGAGTGTCTCCAGAGTGAGTGATGTCGGGGAAGTACCCAGAATGCGAATGCTGTCGACCTGAGGGGCCAAGTCGTCCAGGCCTCCGCCAGGTAGCGCTGTAGAAGAGTTAGCACCGCCGAGCACATGGGACAGCACGCGCGATTCCTGCCGTGCCCTGCTGCATCCCATGCCGCTGACATGCTGTAGGCTAGTAATAGTACGGACGTTTAATTGGGACATCCCCCGAGGCCGGGATGTCTTTCAACGTAAAGTTGCCCAGCACCGTGTCGACACGGATATCAACCAGAGCGTCGATGCTCAGGTTGACTGCCATGCCTCCAACAAACATCTTCTGGATGATCTCGGCCAGGACATCCGCATCGGTGACATTGAGGGGCGCCTCGACAATGTGCGACTGGATTGTGAGTGTGGCCTCGTGGTCCTTGGTGGCCTCGTGCATGGTAGAGTTGGCAGACTGCCACTTGTGCAGGTTGAGGTTGCCCAGCTTCTTATCGTGGTAGCGGACGTCTGCATCCGCCCGCACCTTGGTGACGTTGAGGGCAAAGTTCATCTCCGACGGCAGGCCCGCCACGACGACAATCGTCCCCGACACAGTGGGATTCGAGTTCGGATCCCCCGGGTCGGCTTCGGGGTCTGGCAGGCCAAAGCGGACATCTGCCAGGGAGAAATTCCGAATCAGGTTGTCAAACGAGTGGCCCGGGAACGGAATGGGGAGGGTGACGCTGGCCAAGATTTCGCTGAGCCAATCCGGCGTGCCCAAGAAGTCGCGCTTCCCACGCACAAAAACAGTCGCATCATCGCCGCTCATATACTGTTTCAGCAGGGTGTCCAGCGGCGACGAGTCGGAGCCCGGGCAGTGCTCTGTCAGGGACTCGGGGAGGCCCTTGATCGTCCCGTTGACCTCGACGACAACAAGCGTCTGGGGCCGCACCGTGACCGGCTCAGTGACGGCATCGGCCACCAGGATGCTGGGGTCGTCAGGGTTGCAGTTCGGAACCAAGATCTCGAATCCGAGACGTGGAATGTCTAGCTCAAAGGGGAACTCGTTGAATGCCGAGATCAAGACCTCGACGCCCATCGCCGTGCCATCATTGCCGGGGGTGCGGACCTCCTCGAAATTAACGCGGTCGATGCTGTACTGAGGAATGCTTGGCAGATCGTTGGCTGTACACAATGATCAGTATTGGCCCACAGGTCTCGACTCCATAAAACCGATGCCATTTCTCATTCCTGCCCCCTTCCTGCCCAGCCCAGCTACAAAATAGACTTTTCTCCAAAATAAAAAGACGCAAAGGAACGGTAAAGATATTGACCTTCAAAGACTAGAGATTCGGATACCGGGAATGTGCCCAGGGGAATGACGCCGGCCTTGAGCGTGATGTCCGCTTTCCCCTGCACCTGTAGAGAGTCGAGCCGGCCTTCCAGCCACTCGTTGGCGATGATGCGGATGCTGTTTGCGTCGCCGGGAATGATCTCGGCTACAATGTCAACGGCCGTCGTGTGACCCTCCACAATGCTGACAGTCAGCGGCGGGATGACGGCGGACCCCACGAGAACATTGCCGTAGTCAGGGAGGAAAACGTCCACTGTCGTCGATTCCGTGCTCAGCTTCCGCGCGATCGATGTGGCGGCCTTGCCAATGCGCCGGACATTGTCATCGGCCACCTTGGACCCGTCCAGTCGGAAGTTGGCCTGTATTCGGACACGCACGCCATCGGTCGTGATGGACTCGAGTGAGAGGTTCGTCGGCTCCACCACCGCAGCCTGTTTGGCGTACTCCTCCACGGCAGGTGGAGCGATATGCACGCCCAGTAGGATGCCAACAACTGCGAAACTCAGCAGGAGAATGGCAATGGCCGTTGGCCACCGGTTGACCTGTTTTGTCGACGGGACGGACAGGCCTTCGCCGAGCAGTTGTGCGTGGATGGAGGCGTCATCGTCGTCGTCGTCATATAGCGGCGTGAGTTCATCGGCTCTCTTTGCCAGCAGCGGCGTGGTCTCTACCGCGGCGGGCGTGGAGCCAGCGTTGGACGGCCCAGCGGCGGTGGGCAGAGGCCGCTCTTCAGAGTCGGCCATGATGTAAGAACAACTGCCGGTCGGATTTTGTGTACACTTGCGTTTAGGGTGGAGAGGGAAGAACAGGAGTCTCTAGGGTTGGGAAGCGACAGATGAAAGCTGCAGCAACACGTCCAAAGGGATTGTGTCGCTCCGAGGGAAACGCGTCGCAAGATATCACTGATCTAGGCATTGAAGAATGCAAAGACAGGTGAGACAATAACAGCCAGACGAGGCCCGATGGAATCAGGCGCCAGGAGGGAGAGCCGCGTAGTCAGCAGCTCCCTGATTGGTGATTCGCGGCTCTTATTAGCCACAGTGGGCTGTACAGTGTGGGCTCCCTGTGCTGAAGTTGGCGGCTTCAAGGCTGCCGTACGGCGTACGAATGAGTCAATTGGAGAACCGATTAAAAGTTTTTTTCTGGCCTGCATATGCACCTTGTCATCTGCCGTGTATTTATCTATTTTTTCCTCCAAACTTTGTATATCCTTGCAGCGTGGTGCTTGATTGGCGGTGCAGCAGCTCGTTATCAATCTTTCGAACTATTTTGTTTGAATTTTTCGTCGCCTTCTATCCCCCAAATTGACGTCCAGCCGCACGCCACCACCAAGATGCGGAGCTCACTCTTTCGTGCCATTGGGGCCTTCTCCCGGAATCTCCAGTCCCGGGCGTACTTGACCCCCCGACATCTTATGTCCATTGCCGACCTGTCGCCAAATGAGTTTGCCAAGCTCGTCCGCAATGCTGCCGAGTACAAAACGGCCTACAAGGCAGGGGCTTTCCCCGAGAAGCTAAAGGGCAGCCTGACGGGTCCAGCCGTGGCCATGATGTTCAGCAAGCGGAGTACGCGGACACGGGTGTCGACCGAGTCTGCTGTGGCCATGATGGGTGGCCACCCCATGTTCCTGGGCAAGGACGACATCCAGTTGGGGGTTCGTTCGATGCACCTCCTCGTACTGACAAGCAGAGCGCTGACGACGTTGGCAGGTCAATGAGTCTCTCCTGGACACCTCAAAGGTCATCTCCTCCATGACGTCGTGCATCGTAGCCCGTGTCGGGCCGCACTCTGATGTGGCTAGCCTGGCCAAGGACTCGACTGTCCCAGTCATCAATGCCCTGTCGGCCGACTTCCACCCTCTCCAGACCATTGCGGACTTCCTCACCATCCACGAGGTCTTCCCGGCTGCCAACACGGGCAGCTTGGGGCTGGAGGGAAAGAAGGTGGCATGGATTGGCGACTCGAATAACGTCCTCTTCGATCTAGCCATTGGTTGCTTCAAGCTGGGCGTCGATGTGGCCGTGGCGTCCCCCAAGGGATACGGCATTCCCGATGAGATGCGGAAGCTGATCCTATCGTCCGGCTCCAGCAGCAAGCTCATCGAGACCACGATCCCGGAGGAAGCCATCCGGGACGCCGATTTTCTGGTGACTGACACGTGGGTGTCCATGGGCCAGGAGGCCGAGGCTAAGAAGCGGCTGGCGTCCTTTGCCGGCTACCAGATCACGAACGAGCTGGCTAAGCGTGGAGGCGCCAAGCCCGACTGGAAGTTCATGCACTGCCTGCCGCGGCACCCAGACGAGGTGGCCGACGAGGTGTTTTACGGGCCCAAATCTCTCGTCTTCCAGGAGGCGGAGAACCGGCTGTGGGCAGCCGTCGGTAAGTTTTCCGCTCCATGACGACTTAACGCCTCGCGTATCTGCTAACGACGTCTTGTAGCCGCCTTGGAAGCTTTTGTCGTGAACAAGGGCAAAATTGTCTAAGCAGGTTCGGCTCGCGCCTTGTAGAATTTCGGTACGGTTTAAAATAAGAACAAAAGCTTTGGGGTTTCATGGCCCCCATGGGGCCTGGTCATGACGTTCGTAGCCAAAGACATCACCGCCTTCACCGAAAATTGTGGGTCTCGTATACCCTGCGCCAAAACCCTCACCACTAGCTGGACCGCTGCAAGGCGATTTCCGAAAGCAATTTTCCCGATACCGTTTCCCGAACCAGGCCGACACATGCAAAAATCCAAGGAAAACGCCTTTTGTTCAGAGGGCTAATAAGCGGAAAGTAAAGTAGAAAACATCGGAAAACAAATCTTTCCCAACCGCAAACACACAGCCCAATCGGCACACTTAGCCAGGCGGCAGCATGGTGGCGTCCACAACCTCATCTGCCTCCTTCGTGGGCGTGCCCTCGTCTGGGCCATACAGGGGTGACCGCGGCAGGGCCATCAGGCCGGTCCGGGCAGACTCCAGGATACCAAAGGGCGCGATCAGCTTGAGGAACGAGTCGATTCTGGTCGGCTTTGCGGACCTGTTTTCAAAGGATTAGCATGCAGAGACAGCAAAACAGGACTGGTGCTGCTGGCTTACACTTCAACAATGCAGCTGTTCGTGCTGATATCGAGGACCTTGCCGCCAAACTGGTGGGTGAAGTAGGTAATGCTCTTAAGGTGCTCGTGCTTGTGGCGAAGAGCCTGGCTGGCGGCCAGATGGCTCGGGTGGAAATCCTCGCTGAGCTTTTCGAGACTCGACTCGGCGACAGAATCTTCCTCGGGGGCCGCAGTCATCTCGCGGTGGTGAGCGAGGAGCTCCTCAAAGTACTCGGGGCCGAGAATGTTGATCTTGGCCAGGAGAAGCTCGCGCTGGACGAGCGCCGAGCTGGTGTAGTCCAGAACAGCCCAGACGGGCACCAGGTCCTCGAGCTGGCGGCGGGCCTGCTCGACGACACCGTCCTGGCCGGTGAGCACAATGGTCATGCGGGACAGGTCCTCAACCTCGGTGCTGCAGACGACGAGCGAGTCAATGTTGAAGCCGCGAGCGGCCAAGATGCCGGACACGCGCGAGAGCACGCCGGGCTCGTTCTGGACCAGGCAGTTAAGAATATGGCGCTTGGACGGCGCCGTGGACGGCATGGGCGTCTCGTAGAGAATGTTGGAGACAGCCGACTGGGCCGACCAGGACGGCGGGTTGTCCGCGGCGGGAAGTGGTGCCTGGCGGCGGCGCAGAGCCTTGTAGGCAATGGCAGAGGTCGAGCTGCTGGTGGAGCTGTGCCGGAGAGTAGCGCAGGATGCGGCGCAGACCGTCTGGCTTCCACTGGCGGGGCGCAGCGAGCTCGAGGACGCTGCCCGCCATGGCGAGGACAACAACAGGCGGCGGGACGCCATGGTGGCTGTTTGGCGACGAGGTCCTGGTGTCTGGGAGCTGGATGGACGCGGATGCCGGAGAACCAAAGCCGGCGGATAAAAGACTCTGCCCCGTGGAGGATATATATAACCAAGGGGAGGGCCCGGGGGAACTAATCAAAGTCCAATTGGGTCCTTGGCCGTCGCCTCTCTGATTTGCGTGACTCAGAGAGTCGGGAAGGGGAAGTCAGATAAAGGCCAGGTGAAGAGAAGACCGAAATCGCACTAACAAAAATTTACGGCTTTGGGTCTTTGGGGGAAAATCCCCACATGCTGCGGCTGCGGCAGAGCGATGCCGGAAGCGGGGAAACAATATCGCGGAACGTCGGGCGCTAGCAGCTGCGTGTCCGATATTCTGACCAAGCTCCAGGGAAAAAAAACAGAGTGGATGCACTGTCTCCGTGATCCAGGAGAGCAAACGTGCTTTCCCGACAGAGCACAGCCACTCGCCAGCCAACTGTACGGCCAGTCTTTCCGGCCAGTGGACACTGTTTTTCATCGACGCACCAGCCGTGCCTAGCGCGGCCGTTTCCGTGTGTTGCGAGGCAAACCAATCCCGATAGACGACGTTTCTTTCTGGCGCCATGGACGATCGACGGGGCGCAAAGCGGTCGAGATTCGACCAGACCGAACCAGAACCCAAACGGGCTTCGCGGTTTGACCGGCGGTCTCGCTCGCCACCCTCGAAGAAGCAAGAGCCTGCGCGCGAGCGCAGTCCTCTGTCCCACGAGCGTGAGGCATCCGAGACGTCTGCCGACCGTGGCTCGGGTCGCGTCGACCCTGCAGCCGCAGCCGGTATGTTACACCCTGCTGTGCCTGCCGTGAGGCATCGTTGCAGTAAACCCCAATGCATACGCTAACGCGTTTGTAGCCGCTGTGGCTGCAAAGATCAGCGAGCAGCTCCAGGCACGCAGCAAGGGCGGACACGACTCAGGCTCTGAGCCTCCGGTGAGGCCGCTGCCCGCGGCGAATATGAAGGCCACGGCCACGGCCTCGGTTGCCAACATTGGCGGAGAGATTTACATTTCGGACGGCGATTACATCAAGGACATTGAAATCAATGACCTCCGAAATCGATATGTTGTGACAAACGCGGCGAACCAGAAAAAGGTAGATATCTGCGCTCTCACTGACCCGTTCCCCGGACGCTGTCTGGAACAACGCTCGCAATCTGTTGTCTGTTTGGGATGGTCTTGCTCACTCCAAGCTTGACAGCCCAGACACATGCTCGTCACTGGCATCTGCTGACCTCCACTCGATCTAGATCAAGGAAGAGACTGGTGCTGGTATGCGCTTCACCTTTTTGTCTTGCTGTTTTACTGTACAGTGGAATTGACGCTCCATGCTTTTTTTCTCAAGATATCACGACACGCGGAAGCTACCTGCCCGACAAGAGCATGGCCTCGCCCTCGGTAAGATGCCCGCCATGCCCTCCGACTACAGTGGAGATACTGACAGCCTCTATCCCAGAATCCGCCGCTGTACCTTCACATCACCAGCACGAGCAAGGAAGGTCTCGAAATGGCCATCGCCAAGGTCGACGAGATGATCAACCGAGAGTTGCCACCGCTGGTCGACGAGCGGCGCTTCCGTCGGCGGGAGCGTGAACAGGACCCCTTCGAGCGGGACGAATTTGGACGCCGAAAGTGGCCCGAACATAAGATCCCTATCGGCCTCGAATCGGTCCCTGGCTTCAACCTCCGCGCACAGGTGGTCGGCCACGGCGGCGCGTACGTCAAGCACATTCAACAGGAAACCGGCTGCCGTGTGCAGATCAAGGGCCTGACGTCGGGGTTTATCGAGAACTCCACCGGCCGGGAAAGCGATGAGCCCATGTTTTTGCATGTGACGTGAGTGACGACAGTGCTTTTTTTGCGTGGTTAGATACTGACGGTAGGACTGGCCAGCGGACCTGATGCCAACATGGTCGACAAGGCCAAGGAGCTGTGCGAGGATTTGTTGGAAAACGTCCGCGAGCAGTTCGAGTCTTTCAAGAGCCGGCCCCAGCGTCCCTACGGCGGCGGCTACGGCGACCGCCACGGAGGCAACGGCTACGGCGCCCAGGGCTATGGAGGCCGCGGCCCGGGCGGCTTCAACAGCGGTCCGGGAGGATACGGGGGCCACGACGCGCCCGGAGGAGGTTTCGACTCGCCCGGTGGCGGTACCGGTGCCGCGCCGCCCACGGGCCCGTCCAGCAGTGCTCCTGTGGCGGCTGCGGGTGGAGTGACAGCCCCTACTGGCGATCCTGCGTCCGCGGACTATGCTGCTCAGTATGCACAGTACTACGGAACCAACGATCCGTACGCGCCATATGGCGGCTATGCTGGGTACGTATACGCCGCGATGCTAACGTGCGTTCTCATGCTGACACATCCAAAGTTACGTCCAGTATTACCAGCAGTACTATGCCGCTATGCAGGCTCAGCAGGCCCAGCAAGGCACGCCGCCTCCGCCTCCGGGCGTCAATTCGGCATCGCCACCACCGCCTCCGCCTGCCAGTGAGGCCCCGCCGCCACCGTCGGGACCGCCGCCCGGTACCTCGTCGCAACCGCCGCCGCCTCCCGGAGGGCCGCCTGGAGCGCCCGGCTACAACGCTGTAAGTCTTGCGGTGTACTTTCTTGTGCATATGTGCTAACATCTGCGACAGGTACCGCCGCCGCCTGGTCTGTAGAGAAGGCGCACCAAGGATTGAACGGGCGAGAACCAGCGTTTAGATGGAACTGAAAACATTCGGTGATGAGCGCCGTAATAGGGTGGATTGCTGTGGGTTGTAAAAGGCTGTACGTCGTACTCTTGTACTTTTTGTGCCCGTCGTTGCGATATTCTTGAATGCGATCTTATTACAAGCTATTGTGGATACCTGGGGTATCAGGCATCCATACAGTTGGGGCTAGACCTAGTGATGGCGCCAGACTGCGCACAACGCAGTCTGGGGATCATCAACAAGTTACTTCAGGAATACCATCACCGATCTTCTCAAAGGCCTCGCCTTCGCTAGATTGCGCCCATCCGGACCTACGCAGCATCCCCTGGATCCCTGCCAAGGTCTCTCCTCGTACCACCCCTTAGAGCGCAGTCCTCATTAATGGGACTGTCGGGCCGGTACTAGGAGCGCGCACAGAGTGAACGCCACACTATTGCCGCAGTTACGTGCATATCTGGCTATGTGGGGTGGGGAGCTCTAATGGTCACGAAAGGTGAACGACGCAACATCCTCGACTACAGCCTTTGTGTGGGACGATGACGCCAGCCTGGCTGCCCATTTCCTTGCAGAAATGAGCCACCAACGATATGCGTCGGCACAGGAGGTGAAGGAGCCTCATGCGATCTCGCTAAAAGTATTGCGGTAGGTTGGCCTCTGGGCTGGACAGGCGAAGCGTCGCTGACGGAGGGCACGCCGGCCGCAGACTGTCCCGCCCGTCGCTCGCGACGCAGTATCCCCTCTCGGCACCTCTCTCAACCGCACTGCCGCCGCTGACGGTGCCGGCCTCGGTTGCGTATGGCGTGGGAGCGGACGGCCCAGCGACCAACACGGACCCGTTCTTACTGAGCCCGGTGCTCAACCTGCCGCCATCATTCGGGTCGGCCTATGTGGGTGAGGCGTTTGCATGCACGCTGTGTGCGAACTACGACGTGGAGGATGAGGCGTCGGGAGCGGGGGCGATGATCCGCGACGTGCACATTGAGGCAGAGATGAAGACGCCATCTGTGACGACACCGGTGCCGCTGGTGTTGGGTCCAGAGGGCAACGGCAGCGGCGGCAACGGAGTCGACCTCGGGCCCGGCCAGACGCTGCAAAAGGTGGTTCGGTTCGATCTCAAGGAGGAGGGCAACCACGTGCTGGCGGTGACGGTCAGCTACTACGAGGCGACGGAGACGAGCGGGCGGACGCGCACGTTCCGCAAGTTGTACCAGTTCATGTGCAAGGCATCGCTGATTGTGCGGACCAAAGCCGGTCCGTACGCGGCACGGGTGGTGGACGCGGCAGGCGACGAGGTGCGGCGGCGCTGGGTTCTAGAGGCACAGCTGGAAAACTGCGGCGAGGACATCATCCAGCTGGAGCGGGTGGAGCTGGAGCTGGAGGCACAGTTGGCGTACGAAAAGTGCGACTGGGAGACGGGCGACGGCGAGGCCGCGCCGGAGCCGGCGAACACGAAGCCGGTGCTGCACCCGGGGGAGGTGGAGCAGGTGTGCTTCCTACTGGAGGAGGCCGGACCCCGGGTGCTGCAGGAACAGGACAACGGACGCTTTCTGTTCGGCGTCCTTGGCATCGGGTGGCGCAGCGAGATGGGCAACCGGGGGTATTTGACGACGGGCACGTTGGGCACGCGACCGGCGCAGTAAAAGCGGGCAGGACGGGAAGAGAAAAGGCTAGCAAGGGCGATGTAACTGGGCTGGCCGTCGTATGACCTGTTTTGAACGTGCAAACAACAGACAGGGGAGGGTGGTTGATTGGGTTCATCCTCGACGAAGTGAGCATCCTTTACACGACGCCACTGTTTAGTAAGATGGTGTATCTCCGCAGCGAGACCTGTCTTGGGTTTTATTGTTTGTTGTTTGCTCTATTTGCTGTGATTTCCTTTTCTTTTTTCTTTTTCTAGTTTCTTATGGCCCGGATTTTCTTTTTCCCTCGCTCCATCTTGGTCGCTTGACCGCCCAGCGACTTCGTATTCGGTGGAGCGGCCCTGGGGCCAGTTTCTGGGTGAGGCTGGTGACGATCCCATGCAGTGACACCTGTGCTTGTTATTTTTGTCCCCGGAGGGTGCGTTGAGGAATTGGAGGTGGAGAGTCTATAGGTGACACGTACTTTGCCCTTACTCAGTGCAGCATAGTACGGAGTCGGCAAACGGGATGCCACTTCCTCGCTGGTATCGTACGGCCGGACAGCCGACAGGGGCGAGAAAAGCCCGAGGCCAGAGGGGGCAGTTGCTGAAAACAGGCTGGGTGTGCAGATGTCTGTCTGATCGACAGCCACGCGTTTAGCGAGAAAAGGTACGGCGGAGTGTACAGAGCTGCTCTCTGGTGCACGCGTGGCAGACGGCTAAAGACGGGCAGGGCCAGCCCGAAGAAGAAGCCTGTACGCGTACTCGTATGGCGTTGCTGTGCGCCGCGGCGTATCTTACAGCAGCTTCTGAAAGGGCCCCTGCATCCGCTGCAAGGCACAGGCCTTTCAGACGGGAGCGTGACGGCTGGCGCGCGCAGGGGCGGAGAAAAAGAAAAAAGGCATGGCGAACGGCGCAGCCGCATACCGCGGCCGCAAAGGGCTGGATGCTTGCACCTGGCGATTGTCTCACCCGATCCGCAGGTCGCTATGTATCTTAAGATATCTTACAATACGGCAATACAGCAGGGGCGCTTACCGGCTCCAGGCCGCCAATCAGCAAGCCGCTCCCCCTGAAGCGGTAGGGGCAGGCACGCGTTCGGGGCGCGCTCAGACGCGCCTCCCCCCAGGCCAAGCTACCCAAGCTAGCCCCCCAAACGGCTGCGTACATTTGCCTAAAGCGTACTAAGCCGCTCGCAATTACGCAGCAGGACAAAGATAGCAAAGTCCTTTTTTTCCTTCCTTGAATCGCTGCTCCTCCTTTTCAGCACGGACATCTGGACCCGTGAGGTTCGCAGCAGGCGTCCGTCTGCGTATTTCCCCTTTCTCGGTTTGCTTTCCATCGTCTTTTTTCTTTTTCTCCATTTGCCCAGCGCCCGTTTTGCCCGTTTCCACGCTCTTCATGCCAGCCGGATTCTGCATCTGGGCTGCCGTTTAAAGGCTTGTTCCAACTGAGCAGCATTCCTGCTTATTTTTCCGTCGCTTTCGTTTCTTTTTTCGCTTGCTTCTTGGGTCTTGGTCTGTCTCGCTTTTCGGGCTCTCCAGCCGACTGATTTCCGGAGTCCTTTTCGTCGCGGGCGCTCGTCCGATCTGGTGTGGCGTCCACGCAGAGCAGCCTTTGTTCTGGGATTTCTCACCAGGCGCCAGCCGTCTTGTCCACCCTCGTCCTTTCTACACTACGGATCACACCCTCGCCTCCTTCCCCTCTTCTCTCGTCTTTTCGCCTCTCCACATGCCACCATGGACACCGCCTCCACACCTCTGGCCGACTACTTTTGGATTGCCGGCGTGGAATCCATCACCTACAACGACCCCCCGCCGCCCCCAACCCAGCAGCTCGACGATACGATTGCCGAGAATGAAGAGCCCGATGCGGAGGCCGCCGGCGCCAGCGGCGGAGACACTACGAGCAGGCCGCTGCGGGCGAGCACGGTGCGGCACTCGCGGCAAAGCTCCGCAAACCGGCTCTCGAAGCTGTCCTTCACGTCAGAAGATGCCGACGGCAGCACGCAAAGCAACCGCAGCAGCACGACGATCAAGCCGCCGGCCGGGCTCGGTATGACGGCCGGGCCGAGCACGGATGCGGGGGCAGGGGCGCTCGGCGAGGCGGCAGCCAGCTCCATCAACACCAAGAGCGGTAACAACAACGGCAAGCCAGACTTTGACTTTGACCAGCTGCTGGTCAAGTTTGCGGCGGAACGGGAGAACTTTCTCGACGACCTGAGCTTCAGCGCGGGGGCCAAAGTGCACGCGCGGCCGCCTATGGTCAACCCGCGGGCGGAAAAGCTGCGGGCCGACGATGCGGCCGACGGGCGGCGGAGTCCGCTGCGCAGCATCAAGGGCAGCATCCGGCGCAAGCTGAGCTTCCGGGACATGAGCAGCGTGCGCAAGACGCACAACAGCGTCGTGAGCCGGGCTGCGTCGACGCGGACCACCCGCCGGCTAAGCAGCTACAACTCGGTGATCCCGCCGCCGGAGCCGCTCAACACGGACCCCGACATGCATCCGCTGAAGCGGCGGTTCGAGCCGGTGCTGCTGGACCGGTATCCGCCGCGGGCGGCGACCGAGGAGGTGGCGCGTCGGGGGCGCTTTCCCGACTACGTGCCCATGTTTGCCTTTCCCAACGACATACAGATTGTGTCGTCGGACGAGCGGCCGCGGTCGACGTGGCACGGCTTCACCATGACGTCCGAGGACGGCTCGCGCGTGTACGGCATGACGGTGACCATCTGGACGGCGCTGCAGGCGGACATTGCCGCCGAGGTCGAGCAGCGGTGCGAGCAGTGGCGGCAGGGCCACATGTCGGACGAGGAGCGGGAGCTGGCGGCGAGCCTGGGCACACGGCTGGCGGCCGAGCGGGCACACCTGTCGCAGCTGCTGGCGCGGCTGCCGGGCGTGGCGTCGGGGTCGGTGGCGCGGGAGGCGTTGGACGACCAAATCAGCACGGTCGAGGAGAAGATTGGGCTGATGGCCGAGATGCTGCGGCCGCTGCGGCACGGCGCCGCGTCGCGTATCGAGGGCCTGACGTCGGGGGAGACGGGGCTGTGGGCGCCGCGGGCGTACGGCGTGCTGGGACGCGATGCGACGCGGATGGCGTTCTGGAAGGAGTGGCTGCGGGCGGTGGTAGTGCCAATGGCCGACGGGGCCGTGCTCCGGGTGCCAGCTTCGTCGCCCAAGGTCGGGCGCTGGCAGCCGCTGGAGCGCTACGTGGTGAACCTGTGCACGGAGGCATGCAGTCCGCTGAGCTCCAAGACGCAGGTGGAACTGGGCGTGCGGGAGCTGCGGCTGTACGCGCGCAAGGAGGCGGAGAACGAGCTGCCGGGGTCGCGCAACACGGACATCTTTGCCCTCTTCCGCTGCCTGTCGCTGGAGAACGTGGTGCGGCTGCTGGAGCACACGCTGGCCGAGTCGCGGATCGTGTTTCTGTCGTCGCACGCGGCCATGCTGCACCTAGCCAGCCACGCGCTGGTGAGTCTGCTGTTCCCGATGCAGTGGGCCGGCGTGTTCATCCCGATCCTACCGGCGCGGCTGCTGTCGGTGCTGGAGGCGCCGTGCCCGTTCATCGTGGGCATCGAGCGGCGCTACGAGCACGTCGAGCTGCCCGAGGACGATTTTGTGCTGGTGGATCTGGACAAGGACACGGTCGAGACGACGGGCGCGGCGCCGCCGTCCCTGCCGCGACTGGTGCGGCGTAAGCTGCTGTCGCTGCTGCAGGTGGCGGCGCCCCATCGGCTGCGCTGCGGTGTGGCGGCCGGACCGCCGCCGTACGCCATGGAGGCGTTCCCGTACGACGCCTTTTCGGCCGAGAACGAGTCGCTGTTCAACCCGGTGGCCCCGGCGGCCACGCTGGGGCGGTGGGTGGCCCAGAGCTCGGCAACGTTTGGCGAACCGGACCCGCCGTCGGCGCGGCGCGTGCCCATCTTCAACGCGTTTGTGCAGTTGCGCAACGACGCGGCGCGGGCCGAACGGCCGCCGACGGCTCGGTCGCGCACGAGCAGTCCGCCGCAGTCGCTGTCGCCGGTGTCGACGAGCTTTCCGCCGATGCCGATGACGCCGCTGACAGTCGTCTCGCGCAGCGACTCGGGCTTTGCGGTCGGCACGGCGCCGGGTACGACGAGCACAGCCAGCATGTCGAGCGGGACCGGCGCGACGCTGCGCGAGAAGCGGTCCGGCCACTTTGACGAGCGGTCGCGGCGGAGCTCGTCGTTTGGCGTCGACCGCGGCCACCATCCGCTGCACCGTCCGAGCCTGCAGCACCTAGGCGGCGGCGGCGGCGGCGGCGGCGGCCACGGGCCCAGCCTGTCCGTGTCGGCCGTGTCAATCGACTCGCGGTCATCGTACGGCGGCTATGCGCCCTCGACGTACGCTCAGTCGACCCTGGCGGCGTCGACGGTCATGCCCAACATGGCCGTGCAGCCAGTGCACAACACGGACACGACCATGTGGGTGGAGGGTCACTGCTTCCACTGGAGCCGCGACGAGGCAGCCGGCACGTGCGCCATCTGCGACGAGCGGTCCGACGGCGACGGCCTGTACCGCTGCGTCGGCTGCTGCTGTCTGGCGCACGGCCGCTGCCTCGGTCACGTGTCGCTCGTGTGTCCAGAGGCCTTCCACGCCGACCGCGTGCGCGCCGCCTTTGTGCGCTGCATGGCCAGCCTGCTGTACACGTACCGCAAGCACCTGGGGCGGCCGTCGCGCGAGCAGCGGTCAAGCGGCCAGCTCTATGCCTTTGACGCGCCCGGCTTCACGCGCAGCCTACCCTATGAGCAGCAGGAGTATGCGGTGATGCTGCGCAACAGCCAAGGTGTGTTTTTTTTCTACTTGTCCGTTCTGCCCGTCGCGCTCCTTGCTAACCAACCCACAGCCTTTAACCAATTCATCCACGAGCGCGAAATGCTGTCCTTGTCCAACCCTACCGTCCGGCTCTTTGACGAGATTATCCTCGCCAAAAAGGCCCGCGGCCGCCCCGGTCTCAGCGGCGGCCTCTCCCGCCTCTCGACCATCCGGGCCTCGCACGGCATCTCCACGGGCGCCTCTGGCTACAGCCACAGTAGCGCCTCCAACGCCCGCGTTCCGCACTACCTCGCCGACACCTCGGAGCACATTTGGCGCACCGCCTCGGTGCCCGTCCCCAGCGCCAAGTTCCCCGGCGAGTACCGTGCCGTCACCACGCGCGTGCCCTCCAAGCTCGACCCGGCACTGATGAAGGAGCCACGCGCCATCCAGGGCGTGCCACGGCCCGACCACCGCGGCTCGCGCAACCTCGTGCGCAAACAGGTCGCCAGCATGCTCGGCCTGTCCCCGCCGGGCAAGCTGGCTATTTGAACCCTCCCAGCCACCGCATCGCCAGCGGTTCTCTTCCTCTAAAATTCTGGCGCGCTTTGAGATTGTAGGATACGCAGGGCGGCCTCTTTTGTATTTTTGGATTTGCCGTCGTCATATTTTGTCTGGCCGGAGTTTGCAGGACGACACCATGTAGAGCAGCACAATAGGCACGCATAGGAACGCGCACATGTACGAGTACGGGCAGGGTATCTGATTCTGATTCGGAAGCTATTCCATCTATTTTTTCTCCTTTCTCTTTTCTCTTTCGCTCTCTTCTCTTGACTAGGCACCGCCCGAGCCGCCCGGTTTGGCCGGCTGGTCGTATCGAGGCACCTTTTCGTACGCGTTGGGGCTGGGTTTCCGCCGCGGCTTGTCGCTGCTAGGCTGGCCGGGATCGCCGTGGTCGCCGTGGCCGTGGCCGTGGCCGTGGCCGTGGTCGGGACAGTCTGGCGTGTGTCGATGCGAGTGCGGGCGCGGTCGTCCGCGGGGAGCGTGGTCGGCGTCGCCGGCATCGTCGCCCGACGCATCCGAGTCCGAGTCGGATGACGACGACGACGAATCCGAGTCGCTCGACTCGTCTGCCGCGCGCGGTCGGTGGTAGATGCAGCACACTGTCCAATCAGCAAGCTGTCTGCAGAGGCCACAACAGCAGGGCACACAGCAGAGAGCAGCTCACGCACCCTTGGACTTTTTGCGGTTCAGCCCCTCATTGTCCACCACGTCCTCGGCCCACTGCACCGACCGCTCGCGCCGCTCGCGCGCGCCCCGCAGGTGCAGCACCGCCGGTGCCGGTGCGGCCGGCGGCTGCTCTGCCTCGCCCGCCTCGGGCGGCCCGGCGGACCCGGCAGCGGTCGAGGGCGGACCGGGTGTCGTGACAGACGTCGTGCCGCCCGTCGACCGTGCTGGCCGGCCTTGTGCACGCGACATAGTATGTGGATGCTAGGTCTAGAGAGAGGCGGAGAGAGGCGTGTATCGGTTGTACAAGGGGATGATCAGGGGAGGCGTGCTGATCACTGCAAAGTGGCTGGAGTCGCGCGCCCTGAATCTGATGATTAACACGAGCAGCAGAGAAAAGCAAAAGGTGCCACCCGCTGTGGCGCACGCTACCCGACTACGTCATTCAGCCACAGGCACGCTGTAGAGCGGGGATATCCAAGTTAGACTACTACTAGTACAGAGCGGAGAGCTTCCAAAGCTGTTGTCTATCCTTTGCTACTCCGTACAGACCGACCATCGCCATCTTATCTCGCTGCCTTCTTGCCCTTGGTCCGCCGCAGCGACCGTCCGCCACCGCCCTTGCGCCACGATGCGGGCGGCTTGCACAGCATCCATGCGTTCAGCGGCCGCCGCGAGCCGATAAACTTGCCGCCCGGACTAAACACGTCGATCACCGGCCAGTTCAGCTCCGGCTCGCCATCCAGCCCGGCAGCCGGCTCGGCCTCGATCCTGTCTCTCCTTGGCGGCGGCGCCGCATCCGAGGGCTCTGACAGGTCCAGCGTCCGCAGGACCTCTGGCTGGCCCGGGGCATAGGTTGTGCCCATGTTGGTGTCCGTCGGTTCCGCCTCGGTTTCGTTGGCCTCCTCCAAGTCCTCCCATGCACTCGACGCATTCGACGCGTTCGGAGCCTCCTGCTCGCGAAACAGGTCCTTGGTCCGCACCTGCGCCACCACCTCGACCCAGCCACACCCCTCGAGGAGAATGTCCAGCGCCACCACACGGTACGGCAGCCGATCGACTGAGATGTTGACGGCGTCCCGCCGCGTGATCGGTCCTGTCCGCACCCGCGTGACGTCGTAACGCAACGGAAACGACCCGGCCAGCCGCATGTCTTGGCCCGTCCCCTCTGCTGCCATGCTGGCCACCTGTAGCGTGCTCGTCTGCTGCTGCACCGCCGCCGCCTTGTCCGTGTGCGTCCGGTGCCCCTTCAGCGGCGTAAAGTTGTACGCCAAAAAGACTGTGTCCGCCGTCCGCGGCGTGATCCGCACCATCCCGCCCAGCAGCAGGGACTGGTGCGGGCCCTTGAGCACCTCCTGCTCCGGCTGCACCCGCGTCTTCATCACAACGTCCTCGCGATGCTTCTCTGCCACCGCCTCGGCCAGCCCCCGTCGCTCCAGCCCCGGCAGGTCGATGAGCTCACCACGGCCCCGGCCAAACGGAATTCGGATCGGCGACGCCGTCGTGCCCGCCAGTGCGGACACCACCGGCATCTGCGGGTAGTTTGTCTCCGGCGGCGGCGGCGGCAGCAGCGCTGCCTCGTCCAGGTCCTCCAGGTCTTCCAAGTCCTCCTCTCCATGCTGCCCCCCCTCCTCCAGGCGGTACGTGCCTGTCACCTCGGAACGCTCCATGGCCAGCAGCGGTTTCTTCGCTGCCGCCTCGTCTGCCAGGCCCATGCGGCCCTTGGGGAAAACATGGTGCACCAGATAGCTCTTGCCCACGTTCGCCTTGCCTACCAGCCAAGACGCCCCCCCGTTCTGCCAAATCTCCTCCCGCAGCTCTGTCGTCCACCAGTTGCGCCGCGCGCTGACGCACCGCACGTTGCCCAGCCGCACGTTGCGCCCATGCCGTCCCAACGCGTCGCGCAGCGTCTCGCGGATCCACGGCATAAGCTTGTCCACCTGGTCCTTGTGTGGCGCCAGCAGGTCCGCCCGCGTAATCACAAAGCTCAGATCCGTCCTGCGGTTGGCAAAGAACCGTCCCCGCCGTGCCCGCCGATTGCGTGACCGCAGCGGCATCGTGTCCAGCAGCTCGTGGATCCGCGGCAGTAGCGACATGGGGAAATCCGCCGCGTCCAGCACGTGGTACACGTGGTTGTATTTGTATGGCGACTCGGCAAGCGTCTCCCGCATCGCCCCAATGTCGGGGTGGTAGATGGGCGTCCCTGCGCTGTGGTGTACCAGATCGTGGCATCGTGCGCACAGGAGCAAAGGCTGCCCCGGCTTCGACCTCTTCTCTGCCTCTCTGGCTGTGTCCTCGCCCGGCGTCTGTTCCAGCGTCACCAGATCAACGCCCTGGGATGCTAGGGCGTTCCTGTCTACCCGCCGCAGCGCCTCCTCCACGATCCGGTCCTCCTCGCGGATCCGCCGTTTTTCCGGAACTGCGAGCCCCAGGTATTCCATCGTCGACCGCCGTCCAAGGTCAAAGAAGCCGGGTTGCTCCGGCTGTGTCGTCTGCGAAAAGGCACCACACCCAGGACATTGTAGAGGCAGCTTGCGCGGCTTTGGCTCTGGGATTTCCGGTGCAGGTGAGTCCTGGACCGGCTCCGGGCCCGGTTCCAGTGCATCTGCGTGAGCTTCGGCCACAGCACTTGAAATGCTCCGTCTCTGTGAGCCCACGGGTCGCCACACCGTCCAGGGCTGCCGTCGGCTGATTCCTGTAAGAGCAGGCCGCTGGGAACGTGTCGTCCACACGGCTGGGCAGAGAAACGCGGGTGGCAGTCCCGATAGTGCATTTCCTGCCACGGCATCGACAGCAAAGGCCGCTCTCAGCCACGCTCTCGAGTTTGGCGGCATTCTTGCAGCTGGACGTGGTGGGATGTTGTTCTTGCCCAGGCTGCAAAAAAAAGTTGGCGATAATATCCTTATCGCCTTTGCACGTGACTACTGTGTGCCAACTAGCTGCTGGGGCGCGGCTATCGACGCTATTATTTTCGGGTACCGCATGGGCGAAAAAAGTCGGCCGTCATCGAACGTCTGCCGACCGTCACGACCACACCACGACGCCACGACCGCATCTTCGCACGGCTCCGCCCACAATTGACTCGCTGATTACGCATAGGCCCTGACCGAACACAAGGGGCCCAAGATGGTTGGCATCGGGCGGCGCATGAACAAGCTGAAGGCTGTAAGTCATTCTGCGCGCCAAGCTTCTCCAACACTCCAACGTGCTAACTTTTATTCCTCGCGCTGTAGCAGGTAACAACTGTCAATATGCGCCTCGCTCCCGATTGAATCTAACAACCTCGAAGCTCCTCCAAATACGGCATGGCCCCGGGGCCGCGCTTCTGCCATCCGAGGTCACAAGGATACACTTGGAATTCTCCAAGCGGTGGGACGACGGCCAATATGGCCCCAGGTAAGACGACGGGACAACGACAGGCGGCAGAGTCATGGGACCTAATCGGCCTCGCAGGAAATTCTGGCAGACGTACATGCGGCGCTTGAAATACTGGAACCCGGCCGTCCCCATGATCGTCAACCGGACCACGGAAACCTCCGGGCCGGCCACCCTGACAATTTACTTCCGCCAGCAAGCAGGCAACGGGTCCGCCTTTGCCGCCGATTCACAGCCCAGCTCCTCCTTTGTCGGCAAGTCAAAGGCCCCAGAGCCCTCCCCTGCCGAACGCACCGTCCAGATCGACGTCAAGGGCCTGTGGTCCGACGCCATCTACAACGACTTCCTTGTCAAGACCGGAGCCGTGCCCATCGCCCCAACGTCCGAGGAGCAGGAAGAGCTGCGCGAGATCAAGGATCGTGTCGAACGCTCCAACACGGACCGCGAAATCATGCACAAGTACCTCTCGACCCAGCGCCGTGAAGCCGCCATGCTGGCCCAGGCAAAGAGCGAAGTAGAAGCTATGAAGAATGCTTGAGGATCCGGCATTCTTGTACGATAAACAGACCAAACAAAAAATCCGGCAATTTCACCCAGCCACGCTCCTGTGCCATGCGTGGTATCACATGTTCTTTAATCATAAGCTCCGTGCTGTGGGTGCAGATAGATATGCAAGGGAAAACCCCCCAACACTGCAGGCCTCATTTCAGCCCGAATCCTTCACTCTCCCTCACGGCATCCCACAACTTCTTCTGCAGCGCCTCTTTGGACCGGTATCGGTACAGTGTCAGCGTGTTGAAGCAAGTCCTCGCTGTCGGGAACCGCCCCGTGTCCGGCCCAAGGCAGAGAATCCGAATCGACAATGATGCCGGTCCCGTTGCAGGAATGCGGTCGCTCCCCGTGACAAACGTCAAGAGTTTCCGCTGGTCCTGCGCGGTCGCCTCCTCAAAGGTTTGCCAGAACCACTGGATGCTCAGCTCGCTCTCTGGCCGGCTGTTTGCACCCCAGTTGTCGTAGCTGGCCGCCACACGCAACGACCCAATGTCCAGTCGCTCGTCGGAGCCGCGCACAAGAAGCTCGATCTCTTCTGGCCGGAAGAGAAGCAGGGCATTGGAGTCGCAGACGGTGAAGAATCCCCGCTTGAATGGCTCAAACTGCCGAGAGACAACAGTGTCGAGCAGATACCGTACATACAGATGCACGTATTCCCGCCGGTTGGATGCTGTCACTGGCCGCTTGTCGCCCTCGGCACACAGTGGGACCTGCTCCAGCACGCCATACTTGTCCACGGAAATCGTAAAGTCGAGGGAAAAGGCTGTCTCGACATCGCCTTCGTAGTCAAGAAGCTGCTGGAGACCCCTCGCCAAGGCCGGCCTATACTCTGCGAGATCTGACAGCATGTAGGCCATGTGTGGCCGAGTGCCGACGGCTATCATCCCGGCAGGCGGGCTTGGCCCCGCGAGGAGCAGCTTGCGGAACGCAAACGGCGGCAGTGCAATGTCCAGGATCGTCGAGTTGTAGATGGCCAAGCCCAGAACGACCCCAACTAGAAAAAACTGGTCTGATGTCTCGAACGAGTTGGGGTTGAAGTAGCAATAATGGGACTCTTCGTCGTAAGAGAACATGCCTGGGCAAAAGTGTTAGTCCTGTCTTGTGTGCTAGACTAGTCCGAATCCACAGCACATACCATGGTCGGGGTTGAACACTTCCCGCACGAGTAAGAGGAACCATTCCTTTCGGAGGCCGCCGGCATCGATGCCCTCTTCCCCTTTGAAACCGATGCGCAGCCCCTTCTTGAGGTCCTCGCCGCCGCTGCCCACTGCTTCACTCACCGCTGTCAAGCTGTCATCGACAAGGCAGTCTCTCCTGACGCTCAGGCTAAAGTGCTGGTCAAAGTTTCGATGTGTCATGATGCTGTCGAAAAAGGCATCCCGTGCTTTGGTCTTCATCTGGCGGTGTGCCTCGTGCTCGAGAATTTGAATCTTGGCCCAGATACTCAACAAAAAGGGGTATCGACAAAACGTAAACCGTGGCGTCTTGAGTTCCCAAGATTCAAAATCCCCAACCAGGTCACAGCTGTCCAGAAGCGTCATGTAAAAGTCTGACGTTGGGAGGATCTGGCCCCGTAGGCGCATCCGTGAGTCCGTCCCTCGGTCTTCTTCACTATCGGGGTGCTGTTCAAGCGCATGTCGCCGAGACGAGGCTGCATTGTTTGCACTGAAAAGAAGTCCCAGCACCCGCACAGCAGCCGTAATTTGCCAATCGTCTCCATGCGTGATCTTGTTCTCGGGCTTGGTCTTGGCTGCCTTGGCAGGTCCAGGCGTTTGGCTGAGAGCAGCCTGCAGTGCTGCGGCAGACGCCCCTTCCACTACCCGCGGCACCAATTCCTCTGCTATGGTACTCTTGGTCTCCTCCGTCTTCTCGTTGTGGCGTACTAAGCGGTATGCCAAGAATCCGGCTACCAAATCTTTTGTGTGCATGAAGCGGGCGTCCGAGAAGTGTGAAAAGCATGCGGTGACATGACGCTGCCACTCGTCAGGCGCATTTGATATGAGTCCGAGAATCCGCTTGATGATGCCAGAGTGCTGTCCAGAGGCCGGCCCGGTGCCGCGGCCTGATTCGGATTTCGATGGAACTAGCGGTCGCTGAGCAGGCGCGGCACGCTGAAATATGCCAGCAAACAGCTTGCACGACGCATACAAGAGCGGGTTCGCCAGGACCATGATGAGGAACCGGAAGTCGCCTGACTCACCGATACGACGCCCTGGCCGCTTGAGTACCGTTTCGATTGCTTTGAGTAGCACCCTCTGTGCATGTTTCTGCCCCTTCAAGATCTCGGTCTCGATTTGTTCCAACAGAATGTTTGGCTGCGCCACGCAAATACCAGTCTCCACAAGATTTCCATACACGTCCAGCCATGTTGCTCCGGCGTTGACGACAATTTCGAACCATTGGTCCACAGCAGGCCAGTCAATGCGTATTGGCCTGCTTATGCAGCTGGAACTGCCCACTACTCCACCCTCACTCATCTGGCGCTGATGTGAAGGGCGTGCTTGTCTCCTGGAAGCCCAGTGCCCAGATCTGAAAGGGCTTGGTGCGACAACTCTGGGCGTTGGTTCCATATCGCTGGCACGCATGGTGCGGCGGCCAGCCTCTGACATCTCGCGGCGGTGTCCAAGGTTGGGTCCGTGACCGTGTTCGAAACTGTGTCCGGGACTGGTATCAGGGGCATTGGGCAGAAATGAGCTGTCCAGACATGTGATGGATAAGAAATGTGTGATGATCTCGTCCTCCAGGGGTTTGAAGATTCTCTTAGCCGATGTTTCTTCCCGGATCTTATCTGCCGTCGCCGGGGCCGCTTGTGGCCAGGAGCCGCTGCTTGGAAGGGGCTTCTTCTCTGCAATCGCCGGGTTCCGAGGCGTGGGTAGAGACTTCAAAGCAGGCTGGGTTGCTCGAACGGATCGGCCATCAAGAGCCTGGCCAGGCCGGCTATGGCATGAGGTTGTAGCGTGGGGCTGGTCCTTTTCTTTGCTGTTTGCTCTAGCAGAAGAACCAGAAGCTGGGGAAGTAGCCGAAGGAATTGGCCGCCTGGGTATCTTGCTCATTGCCAGGGGTGCCTGATCTCGTGGTACGCCATGCCTGGAATCGACGTCTGATAAAACGGCTATGAGGTAGGACCGGATGCATTGTTGGGCCAACGCACGGGTCTGTTCGACGGAAATCGGAGTAATATCTGGTGCAGCCGAGGTCAGCATGGCAGTTACATGGTCCACAAGGGTACAGCTCCTCCTCACCGTCCTCGGGCCGTGTCGATTTTCCGCTGCTCGCGTCTACTGCCTTTCCGCCAGGCACAAGATCATTGACAGTTATACAGACGCTGCATCGGAACGCCTCGACGCCCTGGGCCCATCTCATAAGAGACCCGCAGGTTATGCAGGGACCAGTGGCGAAGCTGTTTCGACGGCCATGGCTAGCAGCTGGCAGCGTCTGTCCCATAGCCTGTTTGGTGTTGTGCGAGTTGCGCATCAGGCCTTCGTCATCGCTGGAGTCGGAGTCGCTGAAGCCGGAGGGCGTCGCCTTTTTCTTTTTCTTGCTCGCGAAGAGAGTCGGGAATGGATTGCTCATAGAGCGTCCGTGACTTGGTTTCGAGCGATGCCGTGTGCCTTGGACGTCGGAATCGGAGCTGGACTCGGCCTGCAGTTGGGATATATCTAGGGATCCGAGGTCGATGGCGTCGGGATTGAGGATATTAGGTTCTAGGTTCGTGGTTCGGGAGCCGGTGCGGACTCGGCGTCGAGACGCGTGTGCTGCGGCGCTGGGAGTACTAGGAGTGCGGCGGTGTGCGCCTCTTCCGGCGCCGCCTGGAGGGGTCGCCTGGTCTGACGGCCAGGCTGGTTGCCACGCCATAGCATCGAGACGGCAGCAAAGGCCGCAGGCTGCATTTGGAAGGAACGGGCTGCTTTGCAGGGAAGGAGCAGGGCCGTTGCAATGTAGTCGTTGCTCCCATATAAATACACTTTGAAGGAAGGGGCGAGAGCAGATCAGGGCCAAAAGGCTGCTCTAGTGTTCGGCATTGCTGTGCGGGACAGCGGACAGGTGGGTCGTCACCACCCAAAATAGCGTTAGGCCAAGTGGAACTGCAGCAGGCCTCGCATTCTGCCTGGTCTTTGGTCGCTAGGAATGACGAATATGAGGTGGCTTAGTGCAGCGTCATCTTGTAGTGGCCGGAGGGATCTTTTAGTTGCGCGGCATTGAACGTTAGCAAATAGGCCAGTTGGAATGGACTCCAACCTCGGCGTCTGGCGTTCAGACGTACGAAGTAACCACTGTCGAGATTATTTAAGAAGTTTGCATAGCGCATCTGCACTGGATTCGTTGGAATTTTGGCTGCAAACGACGGAACTCTGAGACAGAATTTCATAAGTTTGTGCTGTTTCAAAGCTTGACAACAGTCAGTACACAGCTGGTCAGCTTGCTTCCATCATCAACTTCTAATAGGCGACGGTGCATATTAGCGGTATGACTCTTTGCAACGACTGTCAGCGGTATAGTTTTAGACCCGTGGCATTGATGACGGAGGTAATGATTGAATGAACTGATGTTTTTGTCTTGTCGGCTATATTATATTCAATTTGAAAAATCATGTGCCATTTATCGCTTATTCTTACTTTTAACCGAATGCTATCACCAGCAGCCAACATGTTGCAATTTAGAAGCACTTTGCTGTCGTGCGCCTGTGCGATCATGTGCGCCTCATCCTTGTTCCACAGACATTGGGGAGATAGCCTGTCTCAACAAATTAGACGGGAAGGAGCGACCGTAGGCTAGTCCGACAACATGTCCTTCGAAATAGAACTCACTGTCTATTGTACCCACACTAGCTCAACACAAAGGGTGACAGAACTAGAAGGACCTGACGCAGTATGCGTGCAATGTGGCAGGCTGTTTCCCTCGCTCCTTCCCGCACCTATGCCTTGCCACGAGAAGTCGCGCGACGCGTAGAAGCCCACCTGCTCCCTCTTTCCTTCTGCGCAATTCACTATCTCTCAAGCTGATGTCATTTTCATTGCTCCTTCCCAGAACGGCAAATCTGTTTACACGCGTGATCCTTTCAGAATGGCCAAGCCTCCCAGACCCCCCAAAAATCCGGTTTCTACCCCGAGCCATCAAGAGCATGAGGCATGGAGAGATACAGAATCGACTATATCCTGCACCAGCAATCAAAGTGAATCCGACCAAGGGATGGCGCGGCGTGGTTCCCAGCGCAGCAGCGGACGGGGAGCAACCGTCACCTCCCGGCGTGAAGCGGATCTCAGCGAGCTTCTGACGACCTCACAAAAGGACGAGCTGATTATCCTTGTCACGAAAATCACAGAGACAATGCTACAACACATCAACCTGATATTCGATCCACTGACCGAGCCCCTCTTGAACAGTGTGTCAGTGAATGTGGTCAAGTCCACTGTTTCAGATGCACAATCGGCCAGCCAAATTGCCAAAGGCGGGCCGTCAAAGAAGAGGGAAGACGACAAAGAGGTGAAAGAATGTGTGCAAGAAGAACTGAAAAGGGAAGCCCTGGCCGCCCTACGAAAGTGGCAGGCCACTGTCATCAAGAGATTCAACGAAATTTCAACTTCCAAGGACCAGCTATCCAATCAGTCACAACAGAACCCCAAGGCTCAGAATGTGAAGCCCCCCCGGGCGTCCACCCGGGGAGGAAGAGGCGGACGAGGGGGCTCTGGCGGTGAGTTTGATCCATATCCTTGGCAGGGCAATTCATGGCACACGTTGAAGCTGACAGCACAAGAAAATAACCGCGACGGCAACACGCCTGCCCCCTCGGGAAGCACCTCTGCTGCATCCTGCCCGTCCATCATGCAGTTTTCCATGGAAAAAAGACAGCTATTGATGCACGCCATAGTTCTTTTGTTGTTGTCACTTGAGAACTTTGCGGCATATTCGAGCGTGCTTGCTCTTCGAATGGCATCCCATTTCCGTGTTCCCCCTGATACTGCAGCCAGAGACGAGACACGTGTTGCCCGAGTGTTGTCCCAAGCAGCACATGACGTGTACAGCGAAGGCGGTCTCTCAAAGACAGACGAGGGGAAAAAAGAAAAACGAGGGAAAGGCGAAGGTGGGCCTGTGGCCTACACTGGCCGCCTGGCCAGGTCTTTGATCGAAGCCCGTATTGGAGCGGTCGCTAATGTTGAAAAACGTATCAGCCCAACGGCCACAGCGAGTGTGCTTGGAACAATGGGCACACTGGCAGACGGCGGTCTGGCAGCGTGCGTGTTCTTTGGCATATGTGGACCTCGTGGAATGGTTGCGAAGACATTGGCCACTTATACCAGGGATATCCAGGACACTGCCCTGACTTTTCTTCGAGGGGAGCAGAACGCAGAGCTTCGCGAAGGAAACGAAATCAGCCCACAAGATCGGAGACTTCGTCTGTCTATCGGCATCAGCGGTTGGATGTCGCAGAAGAAGGACTCGCCCAGCCCCTGGCGTGTCCTGGGAGACAACAGCGAGACTTATGTACTCGAATGGGAGGATGAAACGCTGTCGAAAATCGGAAGCTCCCTGGAGACCATGGCGACGAGCACGGCCTGGCAAAACGCCAAAAAAGGATTTGCTGATCGAAATGGTGAGCCCCTCTAGCTACATAAAACACCGGGTGCGAGCGCGCTGACAGTGACTGTAGTTTTTGCTAGCCTCAAAGCTTTTGCATGGCCAGAAGGATTGCTGAAAATCAGCAAAATTGTCGACAACCCGTGGAGCATGGGAATGGTGCGTGCTGACAAAGTCGGCCAGGCCCTCGCCGATTCCATTATCAACAAAATCCACGGCGAACGGAGTGTCTCTCTCCTCGGCTATGGCCTCGGTGCACGGGTCATCTATACATGCCTCATGAGTCTTTCGGAGCGGCGAGCATTCGGACTGGTGGAGAATGTGGTCATGATAGGAACTCCCGCTCCGTCTGCCACCTGGGTCTGGACTGCTCTGCGAAGCGTGGTGCTTGGCCGCATGATCAATGTCTTTTCTGAGAATGACAGCATGCTCGGGTTCCTCCATCGGACCGGTTGTGTTCAGTTCGGCGTTGCAGGACTTCAGCGTATTCAGAACGTCTACGGCATCGAAAATGTTGACGCAACCAAGCCAGTAATCAGCCACCTGAGGTATGCACAGCTCGTCGGGAGAATCCTCAAGGACGTTGGCTGGGAAGACCTCGACATGAAAGAATTGGCTAAGTCTGAAGAGGCCCTTGTTTTGTCAGACAAGAGCCAGGAACGGAAGACAGTGAGGGAGGTAGGAAAGCCAGCCAACAAGAGTGGCCGTCGGGGAAACAGAGATGGGAGGAAGAGAAATAGCGGGAGGGGAATGGAAGATTTGTTCCAGGGACTGACGGTAGCGGAGTAACCAGGTTCTTGGGCGGGAGCCAAAAACGAGCATGGCTAGCAGGGCACGCAGATATAGAGATTACCGTTTATATGGCACAGATTAGCCGTAAATGTGGCGAACTTAACTATATGGAATTCAAGCGCTTTAGTCGTTACATTTTCTATTTTTTTTCGGATCAAACTCACTCATCGACCACAACATATCTGCCGGCCGTCTGCCTTGCTAGTCCGACTACATCGAAGTTCTCCGTTTCCTCTGTGGTTGTGCTGTTTTTACGTCTGCGTGGGCGTCTGTTGTGGCCAAACGATTCCTCCTGTAGCAAGGCATGCTCAACGTCCTTTATACCGATGGTCTGCTCCCGCATTGCCGCACTTGACTCGTCCCGGATCGCTTGAAGAGGCCTAATACCAGACGTATCGACGCTCTGAATTTCGCGGACAAAGTGTAGCTGCGCGCGGAGCGTCTCAATCTTGGCGGCCTGTTCTTCGGGTGACGTGGGGAGCGGGAGAGCAGAAAGACGGAGGAGATGTCGAAGTAGTTTTGGTGTGATGGGAGTATCTTCCCCAGCGGCGTCCTGTTTCTGGCCTAGTTTCTGGGGTAACAGAGCCTGAACAGACCAAGTGGGTTGATCAAGTAGTTTCGCAATGTCGAGACTGCCGTCGGATGGGCTCTGGAAGCGGCGCGTGGGCGAAAAGAAGCGGTTTTGCGATCTGGGCCGAATGGTGTGCGCGGGGTTTGGCTTTGCGCGCACAAGGGAAAAGGGACCCCTACGGGCCACCGGGGTTGCCATCGTACTGAGGCGGGTTGTCTTGTCGCAAATAGCCGGTTTGGGTGGGATACAGATTTGTGTCGATTATCTTACTCCTTTACAACGAACTCTGGGCGCTCTCAAGCCCCACTTGAGTTTGCCACATCAGTGTCATAGCTTGAGCCGCAGCCCCTCCTCAAGCAGCACTACACCTACATTGCATCTCACCATTCGCTTCCTACCGGGAAGAGTTGCGATTCTCCAACATCGACGATTATTTTTGACAACATGGCTCAGGATCCGCGTGCCTTGTTCCAAAAGGTCTCGCCCAAACAGCCCCATCAGTACGGACAGAGTTTCTGACACCGGATAATACAGGCAGAAAAGACGCTGGCCAGCGCAGGCAGCGGCTTCGGCTTTTTCGGCGGGCGCGAACAGAAATACATGGACGCAGCTGATCTCTACATACAGTCTGCAAATGCGTTCCGGTTGCAGAAGAGCAGTGAGTAGCAAGCCCTGGGATGCTGGAAGATGGCAACGGCATGAACTATGGCATCACTAATCGGTACTTTCGTTGCACAGATAAGGAGGCGGGCCGAGCGTTCGAGCTGGCTGCGGGCATCCAGAAGAGTAACCTGAAGGAGCCCGACGATGCTGCCAATACGATGACGGAGGCGTTCAAGGTGTACCGGAAAGAGAGCCCAGAGGATGCGGCACGGTGCCTGAACGAGGCCATCCAGCACTACTGTTCCAGAGGCAACTTCCGACGCGCGGCAAAGCAGAAGGAGGATCTCGGCGAGATCTTTGAACTGGAGCTGGGCGACTCGAAGCGGGCTCTGGAGAGCTACGAGAATGCGGCAACCTGGTACGAGGGTGACAATGCCCAAGCGTACGCCTGCCCACCCCCCCGGATCTCCAGCCGATGCAGCTGTGCGAATGCTAACGTGTACTTGGCAGACTGGCCAACAAGAACTGGCTCAAAGTCGGTGACCTTGCGGCCCTGGATGGCGACTACTACAAGGCGATTGAACAATTCGAAAAAGTGGCGCAACAGTCCATCTCTAGCAATCTGATGCGGTACTCGGTCAAGGACTACTTCCTCAAGGCGGGTCTCTGCCACCTGGCGACGGGCGACCTGATCAGTACGCGGCGTGCCCTCGAAAAGTACAGCGAGATGGACCCGACCTTTGTCACCCAGCGAGAGAACCAGCTGCTGCACGACCTTGTCGAGGCGGTCGAGGCGGGCGATTCTGACAAGTTTGCTGAGAAGCTGTTCCAGTACGACCAGATCAGCAAGCTAGATCGGTGGAAGACGACGCTTCTTCTGCAGATCAAGTCCAAGATTGAGGAGGCAGACAACGAATTCGCATAGAGCAAGAGAATGAGTTCTTTTGGGGGGGTTGTAGAACAAACGGGATGTGTTTCACGTCAAAGTTCCAGGGCAGTTGAATTCTGGTTTCAGGGAGGCTGGGCGCCATGCCCAGGACATTCTTTTTCACAGCAACATCTTTTCCCAGTATCTCTGCTAGCTCGATACAAGATACCTTCTCTTTTGGCGGTGAGGTGGCTGGATGCAATATGAGTAAGCAAGCGATGGCGGTTAGAGGGGCACAATTTTTTCCTGCGCGATAAGATACGGACCCCAAAAAGTGTAGGTTGTTAATATGGATAATTTTTCTACAACTCTTCCTTTTCGGCTTGCCAACACAGCAACTCGCACGTCTCGTTGGCAGGTTTCTTCAAGATGGCCGAGATATCACTTGAAGAGCGGCTCACAAAGATCCGCTCGCCCAATCTCGAAAGCCAGAAACAGGTACGGACGTCGCAGCAGCCCTGCGCACTCTGAGTTTTTGCCCAACTAACATATTTTATTCAGACGGCCATCGTGCTCAATGCGGTCGAATCTACGCTCAAGGAGCAAAAGGCAGAAGCGACACCGACGGCGTACTTTGCCGCCCTTCTGGCGCTTCTGAGCCAATCAGTGGGCGAGGATGCGTCCAAGAAGAAACTCGACACGTCCATCATCTACCTTCTCGACCTCGTCACGCCCTTTACCCCCCATGCGCTCCTGCGGGCCAAGTTTACACAGATCCTGACGTCGCTCGCACCCGTATTCACGCTGCCCAACACGGACGCACCCCTGATCAGGCCTTCGATTGGCTGCCTGGAGTCGCTGCTGCTGGCGCAGGACGCAGCGGCATGGGAGCTGTCGGCTGCCCAGATCAGCCCGCGGCGGGCTGTGGCTGGCCTGCTGACGCTGTCGGTAGATCCGCGGCCAAAAGTACGCAAGCGGGCGTTGGAGGCGCTGCGCAAAGTGCTGGACACGCCGCCGCCGGGTCCGACGCTGGACCACCCGGCCAGCGCAATGTGTGCGGAGACGGCCATGACCAGCCTCAAGAATCTGGCCGAGCGGGCACGGCAAGGACGGAAGGAGAAGCACGGCGCTGGCGGCAAGGGTGCGCACGACCCGGCCCTAATCCACGCGCTGCAGTTGGTGCGAGCGATCGCAGCGTCGAGCGGCGGATGGCCGAGCAAGAAGATTGAGCAGCTATGTGAGCTACTGTTGTCGATTGCGCGGGCGGGCAACGACCACATGTCGATAGCGGTGCTCGAGGTGTTTGAGATGATCTTCCAGGGCATGACAGATGAGATCGCGACGTCAAAGCTGAACCGGCTGTTGGAAATCATTGGTGAGCTGCGGCCAGCAGCCAACGACACGCAGCTGCTGCCGCCATGGATCGCGATCCTGTCCCGGGGCTACGATGTGTCGGCACAGGTGGAGCCGGAGGAGACGTTCTACAAGCTGCCAGAGCTGTTCAGCATGATTGTGCCCTACCTAGAGTCATCATCGGGCAACATCCGCGTGTCGGCCGCAGAATGTCTCGTGTCGTTCCTGGTCAACTGTGTGCCGAAGCAGGTCGTGCTGGAGCCTTCGATCTACGATGAGAAGATTCTGACGAAGCTGGCGGCAGCAGCGGGCGAGCTGCTGACCGTGCGGTACCAGGCGGCAGCGGAGGAGGTGCTCGGCGTGATCGGGGCCATGTTTGAGGCGCTGCGGTGGCGATCGGACCCGTACCTGCTGGAGGTGACCAAGACGATTGGTGACCTTCGCGGCAGCGAGTCGTTTGCGGCCAAGAAGGAGGCTGACAAGCTGCTCGGACAGGCCATCCGGGCCATGGGCCCCGGGACAGTGCTGAAGGTGCTGCCGCACAACCTGACACAGGCATCGTCGCAAAACCCCGGCCGCGCGTGGCTGCTGCCACTGTTCCGCGACTACACAACCAACACGCGGCTGGAGGACTTCAAGACGATTTTTGTGCCGCTCAGCAACGTGTTGTACCAAACGGTGCTCGACAATGGCGAGGCAGAGAAGACAACAGAGGTCAAGATCTTTGAGACCATTGTGCAACAGATCTGGTCGATTTTGCCGGGCTACTGTGATCTGCCTCTGGACACGAAGACGGCTTTTGACAGCGGCTTTGCGGAGATGCTGGCCACACTACTGTACCAGCAGGTGGGCTTTCGGCTGGATGTGTGCCGCGCCCTCAAGGCGCTGATTGAGTCGAACCAGGCGGTTGCGGCGATCGAGGGCGAGGAGGACGATCTGTACCTGCAGAGCCGGGTCTCCAGGGCCGAGGCGCGGGCGAACCTGGAGCATCTGGGCACGTTTGCGAGCCAGTACCTGGCGGTGCTCTTCAACGTGTACGGGCAGACGCTGGCGCCGTCGCGCGGGCCCATCCTGCAGGCAATCAACGCGTTTCTCAGCATCACCCCGATGGCGGACCTGTCCAAGTCGTTTGACGAGGTGTGCAAGCTGCTAGCGGTGGCGCTGCAGGAGAGCAGCGGCAGCGGGAAGGCCAAGGGAGACAAGGCGGCCGCCGCACAGACACAGACGCCGTCGACGAGCCACACGCTCATGGACCTGGTGATCACCATGTCGGTGCACTTGCCGCGTGAGAGCTATGCGGCGCTGTTTGAAATTGCGCACCTGGCGCTGATGCGTGAGGACGATGCGCAGCTGCAGAAGAAGGCGTACAAGATGATCCCGCGGCTGGCCGAGTCCGATGTGGGCCGGATAGCGCTGGGCGAGCGGCACGAGGCGCTGCAGACCCTGATGCTGTCCAGCGCGGACAAGGTGACGGCGCCGGCACGGCGGGAGCGGCTGGCGGCGCTGGCGGCGCTGATGCCTCTGCTTCCGGACGAGGCACTGCACTTTATTCCGGCAACGCTGTCGGAGGTGGTGATCAGCTGCAAGGAGCACAACGAGCGGGCGCGCGAGGCGGCCTTTGACATTCTCGTGATCATGGGCCAGCGCATGGTGGCGGCGGACGGCGCGCGCATCGACAACAGCAAGGTGCCCAGCATGCCGGCAGACGCGCCGGCGGTGGCGGCTAGCATAGAGGAGTTCTTCACCATGGTCAGCGCGGGTCTGGCGGGCTCGACACCGCACATGATTTCGGCGTCGATCACGGCCATCACGCGGGTGCTGTACGAATTTCACGGGATGCTGGACAAGCAGGCGCTCGACGACCTGGTGCAGACGGTGGACCTCTTCTTGACGTCCAACAACCGCGAGATTGTCAGCAGCGTGCTCGGCTTCGTCAAGGTGTGCGCCATCAGCCTGCCGGCCGACATGATCCGCGTGCGGCTGCCGACACTGATTCCGAACTTGATGGTGTGGAGCCACGAGCACAAGGGCCACTTCCGCTCAAAGGTCAAGCACATTCTCGACCGCATGGTGCGCCGCTTCGGCTTTGACGTTGTGTACAAGAACTGCCCGGAGGCGGACCGCAAGCTCATCACCAACATCCGCAAGACCAAGGAGCGCAACAAGCGCAAGAAGAAGGAGGCCGCCGAGGGCGCTGCGGCCGACGACAGCAGCGACGAGGACGGCGAAGGCGGCGCTCCCACCGGCCGGTTCGAGAGCGGCTTCGACGAGGCGCTGTACAGCAGCGACGACTCGGAGGCCGAAGGCGCAGACGACGGCGACGACCAGGACGGCAACGCGCGCGGTGCCCAGGCACGCAAGAAGCGCGGCAGCAAGGGCGGCAACGCCTATATCATTGAGGAGGAGGGCGAGCCACTGGATCTGCTGGACCGCAAGGCCATGGCCAGCATCTCATCGACGCGGCCGATCAAGATGCGCAAGCCAACCAAGGGCAAGGCGCGCTTCAATGAGGACGGCAAGCTGGTGTTTGGCGGCGGCGATGAGGAAGGTGGCGATGGCATGGACGTGGACGTGGCCGATGGCGGCGCCGGCACCGGCGTCAATGCTTACATGGCGGCTGTGTCGGGCAAGGATGTGCCAAAGCGCGGCTTCCGCGGCAAGCTCAAGTGGTCCAACAAAAAGGGCCAGGGCGACGGCGATGACGATGACGACGCCATGACCGACGGCGACGCTGTGGCCATCAAGTCGCGGCTGGACAAGAGCCCTGGCGGCCGGTGGGAGAAGCAGCTGTTTGGCACCGGCCGGGGGCGTGGCCGTGGCGGCCGCGGCAGTCGGGGTGGCCGTGGCGGTCGCGGCGGTCGCGGAGATCGCGGCGGGCAGTCTGGCAATGGCTTCTCGTCCGGGCGGCGTGGCTTGGGCGAGGACCGGCGGAGGGCGCCTGTAGGTGCTGGTGTTGGCAAGTCGTGGCCGAAGAAGCAGTAGAAAAGACGGGACTCGAGGCGTTGCACCGGATATGATTTCACGTTTGATCTTGTTCGTTCGATCTGCATGTTTCTTTTTTTTGCTCTGTATGCTCGCATTGGCCGTTGGTGTATGCTGTTCAGATTGCAAAGTTGTCACGGAATAGAAAAAACGGTTTTGTTCTGCCCAGAAGCCCGTCGAGGCCAGAAAGAACGCAAAATGTATTGACTGCAAGGGGCTATAGTAAAGCAAGAAATGCACAACGCCATGCAACGCCTGGTCAGAAAGTTTAAAGCGTACAATCACCGGAACTTGCTGACAATGACCGCGAGGATGAGGAGAACCAAGATCGTGATAATCGCAATCGTGATCAGCCGATTCGTAGCCATCCTGCAGAGCTTGGTTAGCACACTGCGTGCATGACGACGGTGACGAGACAGTTGGGTCACAGTACCTACGCGCCATGCCTCGCAACGTCTTGACGCTGCGGTCGACATAGCCCTCGCTCTCGAGCAGCATGTCCGTCGTGTGCTGGATGACGTTGCGCTGGCGCTCGAGGTCGGCCAGGGTGGTGGCGCCAATGGCCTCGGTGTCGTTGGCCAGAGCCTGACTGTTCTTGAGCCGCTGCGTGCTGCGGTCCAGTCGATCCGTGCCCGACAGCAGCTGCTGCCGCTGCTCCAGCTGCGCATCGCCCGAACCAGACGGGTAGTCTGTGTACCGGCTGCCAAACAGCGCCGCCCGGTCGTCTGCCAGCGTCCGCAGTTTGCGCCGGTGGCCGTCCACGTCGGTCTCGTAGTTGCGGAAGCGCTGGTTGACGGGCGCACGGGCGGCCGAAGGAATGTTCTGCTTCTCCAGCTTCATCTGGCTGATCTGGACGGACAAAAGGGTCAGCAAACAGAGCAACGGCCTCCTTGCACGGGACACAACGCGCAACGCACCAGCTCATCGGCCTCCTCCAGGGCGCGCTCCGCCTGGCTGATGGCCGCCTTGCGCGGCTCGCCGCTCAGGTCGGGAATCTGGTCGAGCTTCTGGGTCAGATCGGCCTGGACGATGCGAAATTCGGCTTCGTAGCTGGCGAACAGCTCGCTGCCCGCATCGGTATCGAGAGGGTTCGCCATGACTGCGGATGGTAATTGGCGACGGGAGATGGATCGTGCACTAGAACACTCTTGAGGATACACGGCGATGATGTTTTGTCTCGCAAGTGATAACGGCACGCCGGAAACGTCGCAGGAGAAGGCCGTGCTTTGGATTCAGATTAGTCATGCACATGCGCTCTAGGCGGCAATTTAGGGATTTAATGGGTCGCCAAGTCAGTCACGTGGCTCGTCAAGGTATATATAGCCATCGCGCCGAAAATTTTTACGTCTGTTTTCTCTTTTTCCTCAAAGTTGATTCACCCGAGAAAGCAGTAAATTGGCTCGCCGCGCATTCTTACATCTACACGAGCGCGGAGGGTTGTATTATACGGGGATATTGATCCGCGACTTGTTTGCGGTCGGTGCTATAAAGAATTGGATACACATGATCAGTGCGTATCCAGTCCCGTTTGGCCTCGACAGTCCTGTCCGAAACGTGACGTGTAGCTGCTTTGTGGCAGGCGTGGGGATGTGTGATGCGCGAATCGCCGTTTGCCTGCTCGGCGGGCAATGCATGTTTCAATACTTTTTGGGTTGGGCGCAGTATTGACATGTGCTGCCCAAACCAGAAAATGCCAACTACCACGTTGGGTTGCAGCTACATCGCATACCGTAAGATACCTCGGCCAGCTGAGCATGGCGCTAGCGGAGCTGAGCTGAGCTCTTTGCCGCTGTGCTTAGGCAATGCCGTCAAACATGCATACTTAGCCCATTGGTGCCGTACTTTGCGTTGGACTGCACCGCCATTTTCTTCTTCATCTTCTCCTTCGTCTTCTTCGCCTTCCCCGTTTCCTCCCCATTTCCGTCTCATCCTGCTATGGCAGACAGTTCGCCCCGGAAAAGAGTCGCCATTGTCGGCTCGGGCTGCTCCGGCATTGCTGCGCTTTGGGCCCTCAACCGCACTCCCCATGATGTCTATGTCTACGAGGCTGCGGCCCGTCTTGGCGGGCACACAAATACGGTTGACTGGAGACTCGGCAAATACTCGGCTCATGTCGACACCGGCTTCATGATCATGAACCCGGCCACTTCCCGTAGGTCACGCTCGCACGCGAGTCTCTGTGCCGGGACGCCTGCTCACGGTTGTAGGCAACTTTATAAATTTCCTTCGCAGAATCAAGGTTCCCACTATGCGCAGCGAGCTGTCCTTTAGCGTGTGCCGCGACAAAGGCGCCTTTGAATGGGCCAGTGCCGGTCTTGATGCCATATTCTGCCAGCGGCGCAACTTCTTCTCGCCGAGCATGTGGCGCATGCTCTTCGATATCGTGCGTTTTAGTCAATTTGCGCCCGACCTCCTCCGGGTCGACACCGCCAGCTACGCCTTTGATGAGTGGGAATCCACCGGCATGTACCTGCAGCGGCACGGCTACTCAGATGCCTTCCGCGATGGGTACTTGATTCCCATGACGGCGGCTGTGTGGAACACAAGTCCCAGGAGTGCGCTCGAGTACCCCATCGTCACGCTCGTCCGCTTCTTGTGAGTCCTTTGTCTTGCTGTCGGCCTTCCGTCCTGTCCGCTAACCGTCCAGATGGGATCACGACCTCATGTCCTTGACTTCCGACCACGCCAACTGGCTGACCATTCAGAACGGAGCCAAGTCGTACATCGATGCCGTCACGCGGGGCTTTCCGCCCAAGCACCTCTTCCTGAACACTCCTGTGCGATCTCTAACGAGCGAGCCAGACGGCAAGCTTCGGCTGCACCTCGACGGCGGCCGGTCCGAGGTGTATGATCACATCATTATTGCGACCCACGGGGATGACGCCTACTCTATCATCCAGTCGTCTGCCACGCCACTGGAGAGGGATATCCTGTCTTGCTTCCGGACGACGGAAAATGAAGCCGTGCTGCACTCGGACGTCTCACTACTCCCACGATCCCGCAAAGCCTGGTCAGGCTGCAATTATCTCGCGTCCTCCTCGCAGTTTTCCGGACACAATGTTAGCGACGAGGTCTCGGTCACTTACAACATGAACGTCCTGCAGAAGCTGCCCACTGATGTGGTTGGCCACGTTCTTCTGACCCTGAACCCCCCATCAACGCCGCATCCAGCAACCGTGCAGGGCCGGTACAAATACGCTCACCCTGTGTACACTCCCGAGACTGTGCGAGCGCAGCGGCTTTTGTCGCGCATCCAGAACAAGCGAGGAATTAGCTATGTCGGAGCCTGGACCGGCCAAGGCTTCCACGAGGATGGCTTCATCAGCGGTCTGTTGGCAGCCAAACAGCACTTGGGCGCCACGCTGTCGATTGACTTGGTTGATTCCGCATCCAAAGGGAACCCTGTGCCGCAAGTGAGCTTGGTTGGCTGGCTGGTGCGGCTTGTGGTGTGGCTCTTACAGGTGTTTATCATTGAGGCCCTGGAGAAGCAGATTGGAATATCTCGTCAAGGAGAGCCAGCGCTTCCCAACGGGGTGTCGCGAGAGGATAAGGTTGGATACAAAGAGTCTAAACTGGCGTAGGAGCATGCCAGAAATCAAATCGAAATAAAGAAAATATGACACAAGGGCTTTGTCACTTGTAATCTGCCTGTATGGCGCCGCCTACGAACCAGGAGCTGAACACGACGCGGAAAAGTAGTATATTAACATCACCCCCAAGAGAAAGTATTAGCGAAGCGGAAACATGAGCCTGCTGACAGAGCAGCAGAACCATAGCGGCTTTCGAATGGGTCGACATTCAACTTGAGCGGATCCTCGATGAAGTCTTTGGTACTTGTAAGAAGACCGCCACTGCTTTACTAGATGGTGGAGCAGGCAGATCGGAACCAAGATAATCCGGCCGGTCAGAAGTCATCACACCTCGACGGGAAGCTCTGCCGATCCACCTCGTGCAGTGAAACACCATGGAGCAGTTAATACGGCCTCTGTTGCGGCTGCCACGCCAGAGATTGTGGCAGGCCTGCTCGCACTGTCGGGGAAGCCTGTCACAGCCGTCCAGAAGATCACTGGGCAACACGACACGCCGCTGGGAGCAGCAGCAGTCGCAGCAGCAACAGGATGCCGCCGCGAACATGGACCGCATGAGGTCCACGTACAAGATACGCAACCGGACGACAATGTAAGCGGATCGTATCTGGAGCGTAGCGCGATGGTTGTGTGCTGACGAATCCAGGTTCTACACGCTCAGTGTCATCCTCGGCACTGTCGCGCTCTCGTACGGTTCCGTGCCGATGTACAAGATGGTGAGTGGGAGTCGACTGGCAAAACAATGCAGATGGACTGACAGTGGCGGGAAACAGATCTGTCAGACCACGGGATGGGGCGGCCAGCCGGTGCGGGCGCCTGGACACGGAGGCGGCGGGAGCGAAGGTGACCTGGCCAGCCGGCTGCAGCCGGTGACGGACGCGAAGCGCATGCGAGTGACGTTCCACGCGTCGGTATCGGACGTGCTGCCGTGGAAGTTTGTGCCGCAGCAGCGGGAGGTGCGGGTGCTACCGGGCGAGACGGCGCTGGCATTCTATACGGCCACCAACAAGAGCGACAAAGACATTATTGGGGTGGCGACATACAGCGTGACGCCGGCACAGGTGGCGCCGTACTTTAGCAAGATCCAGTGCTTCTGCTTCGAGGAGCAGCGGCTGGCCGCGGGCGAGACGGTCGACATGCCCGTGTTCTTCTACCTAGACCCCGACATGCTGAACGATCTGAACATGCGAGGGGTCGAGACGGTGACGCTGTCGTATACATTTTTCAGTAAGTTCTAGGCGAGAGAGCGCTGCTGTGTTGGTCTGGCGCTGACATTGATTCCAGAGGCCAAGTACGACGACAACGGCACAATAACAAACATTCCGCAGCCGGCAGCAACTTGAATAGACTCCTCGGTGGATAAATATCTCCTCTCTGGCGACACGCTACCCTGCACGTAATACTACTCGTATCTTACAGACAATATGCCGCACAGCAGCAAGATACGTAAATGTCGCCTCCAGGCAGAAGGCAGCCAATTACAGCGGGCTTCATACCCCACACTGGTCGGCCACAGCGCCATATTTAGCAGTTCTAGGTCACCCCGCGCACCAATAGCAGTTCGGTGTCCTTCGCGTTATCATCTCGCAGCCATCTCCGAATCGGGATTATAGCTTCTGCGCACCAAATTCCCATCACGCAACGTCTCCCCCCCCCCTCTCAACTTCCGCACTCCTTCTCTCCTCGGCCTGCGCATCCCTCGACATGCTCCCCCAAACTCACGACTTTCGGTAGGAATGAAGGCCGTCCTGCCAGGAAAGCCAGAGCCGCGGCTGCAGGCTCTTTCGACAGGCTTCTGGGATTCCCGGCGTGTCATTGTACGTTCTTCTTTCCCTGCCGGCTGCTGACTGCCGGCTGTTAGCTTTCGGCTTGACCCCAGCCATGGCGAGCCTTTACTGACAGGCTGAGACCTACATTACCGGAAACGCCCTCGCCATTCTCGACAGCCATGACACACTACACCAGACCATTTACGACGACGACGAGACACCACTCGAGGCCGTGGCCTTTGACGAGGTGTCTGGCAACATTGCCGTCTGCACCGACCGGGTTGTCCGTGTCTACCAGCCCATTGGCTTGTTGGAAGACGCATTACAAGTAGGTGCCGTTCCTCTCTGCGGCGTCAAGGTTGTCGGTCGGCTAACGTGTTCTCTTTGTCGAGCAGTGGGCTCTGCGCAGCTCCTTCGTTCCAAATGTCCACAGCGCCGATGACGACGGACACCTCCCAATGACGCTCTCGTGGGGCGCCTCCCAAGAACTGGTGGTTGGCCAGGCGTCCCTGGCCCTCTACTGCACCGGCTCGCGGCCATCAACCTCGGACGGCCCAGTGGCGGTGGTGTCGCCGCCCTGCCCCTGGCGCCAGCCGCTGGCTAACCCTGTCAAATGGGCCGTGTCGTCGTATGACTCAGCCTACATTGCGTGCGCGGGCTACACGGATCGGCTGGTCAAGATCTGGCGACGACTCAGCTTCGACTCGGACAACCCGCGCTTCGACTTTGCCTACCTGCCGCACCCACAACCAGTCACCGGCCTACAGTGGCGCATGCCCTTCCATGTTGGCCACACGGTCGACCACATCCTCTACACCTTTTGCACCGACGGCATCCTACGCATTTGGACATCCTCCGAGGTCCCCGGAAGCGCCCACCAGCAGCTGGCACTCTGGGGCACCGTCGATCTCATCAGCGCCCTCGGCGGCGCGTCGTCGCTGCGACCCATTGTCTGGGCGTTTGTTATCCAGGGCCGGGACCTGTCCGCAGCGACGGAAAAGGCGGTTTCGGAACGCAACGAGCGTGAAGTGCAGACCGACCGCGCGCTCGAGCACCTAGTGGCCATTGCCAACCGCAGCTCCGAGATCTGCCTCGTCCTCAACGCCCAGGGCACGCTGTCGGCCCTTTCACTGGAAAACCTGGAATCTGGCGCACAAAAGACCAATGATGTCTACAATATCACCCAGCTCGTGTCGCCCAGTCTGGACTTTTCCTTCAACATGGGCCTGTCGGGTCCGGCCATCCAATCCTCTGTGTCGTCGACGCCCTCCCCTGCCGCATCGCCCGCCCATGTGGAGATTTACACATACTGCAACACGGGCGGCCATCTGCACATACTCATCCACTACATGTCGGGGAAGATTGAGGTCTACGAGGCCGACATTGCGTATCTGCTCGACGACACATCCACGCGGCCACGGCTGTGGCGCAAAGCCATCTGGACGGGGCACTCCGGTGCCGTTACCAAGATGGTGCGCAACTACAGTGGCAGTGCTGTCCTGTCGAGAACAGACAATGACGAGGCCATGGTGTGGCACCACACACACGGCAGCAAGGACACGCCGCTGTACCCGCAGTCGCTGCTTCTGGCCGACGGGCCGATCCACCGCATCTGCCTGCTGCGCAAGGGCCGCTTTGTCGTGCTCCTGACGCTCAGTAGCATCACCGCCTGGGACTGCAGGCGTGCTGCGCCGGTCCTGCTCGGCCGCTGCGCCTACACAAGCGTGGGGCAGCCACTGTGTCTACTGGTGCTGCCGCGGGAGCACGTGGAGGATGAGTCGGTTGCGCATATTGCGACCATCACGGCAGAGAAGCACGGTATCGTCTGGGAGATTGTGTTTCCGGTCTACTCGGCCGACGGAGCAGGATCGGCGGCGGTCCCGTCACAGCAGATGGGCAAAGGTCAGAACGAGGCTCCTCGGAATCCGTCGGTAGAAGAGTTTTGCCGCTTTGAGCTAGGAGACAATGGTGATATCGCCCGCGTGGTGCCGGTCGACCCGGCCGGTGCGAGTCCGACCATCTCGGGCTTCCTGGACGTGTTTGCGCGCGACGTGGCGGTATCCTACACTAACTCGGGTGGCGTGGAATTTTGGACGGCACGGGTCGACCGCAAGAAGCGGCAGGTCGACTGGCTGATGACGTCGGGGATGGAGACGGGCGTACAGGAACCAGCGCTCGTCAGCGGGAGCATGCGCAAGAAGGCAGCAATGGTCAACAGTCGGCGGTCGGCCGTGACGATTTGGGACATTCGGGGCGCGCAGCTTGAGCACAATGTTCTCTTTGAGAGCCATGACACGGTGCAGGACCTGGATTGGACGTCGACGCCAGACTCGCAGTCGATCCTGGCAGTCGGGTTTCCGCACCGGGTGCTGCTGCTGTCGCAACTGCGGTTCGACTACCTGAACAAGGGCCCTGCTTGGGCAACGATGCGGGAGATCAGTACACGCGAACACACGCCGCACATCATTGGCGACTCGACGTGGCTGGGAGACGGCGACCTGGTGATCGGCACGGGCAACCAGCTGCTGGTGTACGATCGGCACTATAACGTGCCGAGCACGCTGGCGACCAGCATGCGACTACCCCTCACCAAGGGGCACACGTGGGACCTGTTTGACGTGGTGAAGAGGCTCAACGGGCCGCTTCCTGTATTCCATCCGCAGTTCCTCAGCCAGTGTATACTGGCAGGCAAGAGTCGCCTCGTGCAGCGGATTTTGCTGGTGCTGCATAAGATGCTCAAGTTTTATATCGCGGGTGACGACGTCGACGACTACCTTGGGCTCGACCTGGCCGAGTTCTACACGGCCGAAAAGGTGAGAGGCAACTACAACATCCAGGCGAGCGAGCCACAGTGCGAGGGATTTCTGACAGTGTGGAGCAGCGCAAATCCCATGCGGCGGACAAGAACGCATCGATCTCGTTCTTCGCGCGGCAAGACGTGTCGGATGAGGACGAGGAGGTGTTTTCGGAAGAGGTGGCGACGGCGATTGGAGAGAAGCTGACCAATGTGGCGCTGCCGCAGCTGTCGGGCCACGAGCAGATCCAGTTGGTAGACATTGTGGAGTGTGCCGGGCTGGTGGAGAAGCAGCGACGGTCAATGGACGAGAACGCGGCACGGTACATGGTGTTCTTCCGGCAACATGCGCTGCGCAAAGGACGGACAAACGAGATCCACATGTCGTGGCGCGAAATCAACTGGGCGTACCACTCGACGAGCCAGGACATCCTGGTAGACTTTGTATCGCGGCAACACCACGGGTCGGTGCTGTGGAGCGACGCGCGGGAGAGCGGCATGTTTATGTGGCTAGCGGACAACGCGGCGGTAGTGAGTGAGAGCCGTTGGCGATTGGCGGGTGTGGCGAACAGGACTGACTGGGCCGCGACAGAAAACGCATTTCGAGCTGGTGGCGCGCAATGAATATGCCAAGAGCGAGGTGAAGAATCCGGTGGACTGTAGCCTGTTCTACCTGGCGCTGCGGAAGAAGACGGTGCTGCAGGGACTGTGGCGAATGGCGTCGTGGAACCGGGAGCAGGGCCCGACATTGCGGTTGCTGGCCAACAGCTTTGAGGAGCCGCGGTGGCGGACGGCGGCACTGAAGAATGCGTACACGCTGATGAGCAAGCGGCGCTTTGGTAGGTGCCGGGGAAGGCGATGTCCTTGTCGAGGTGTCGTGGCTGACCGGACAGGGTATGCGGCGGCCTTTTTTCTCCTGGCCGACCGGCTGCAGGATGCGGTGGCAGTGTGCTTCAGCCAGCTCAAGGATCTGCAGCTGGCGATTGCGGTGGCGCGGGTGTACGAGGGCGACCACGGCCCGGTGTTGGCCAAGTTCCTGGAGGACGAGGTGCTGCCGGTGGCAGCGCATGAGGGAAACCGGTGGCTAGCCTCGTGGGCGTTTTGGATGCTGCACCGGCGGGACATGTCAGTGCGGGCACTGATTGTAGGTGTTGCCGTGTTTGTGGCTGTGGCTGTGGCTGTGGGAGTTTTTGCTGACTGGCCAGACCCCCGTGTACACGCTGATCGAGACACCGCACTCGCCCGATCTCGAGGCGAAGCTGTTCCTCACGGACGATCCGGCGCTCGTGATTCTCTACGCGCAACTGCGGCAGAAGACGCTGCAGACGCTGCGCGGCGCATCCAAGGTGACGCCCAAGGTGGAGTGGGAGCTGGTGCTGCACAGTGCGCGGCTGTACGACCGCATGGGCTGCGACCTGCTGGGGCTGGATCTGGTGCGCAACTGGGAGTTTCTCAATCCGGCGCTGTTGGCGGCGCCGCAGTTTGGTGGCGACATCAACCCTTTGCGGATGCTCGGACGGCGTGGCTCGCTGGTTGTGGCCGATCTACCCGTGTCGACCGTTGCGGACGGGCTGCAGGGCGACCGCAAGGCCGGCAACCGAGCGCCGCCGACCGTGTTCAAGGAGCCAGATGCCAACTCGCTGTTGGACAGTTTTGGGTTCTGAGTAGAATGTAGTAATGTACACAATTATATCATGGTGCAAAGCGCCTTCCAGAAGCAATGTGCTTGCCCCACCCCAGCCAATCATCACGCGCCGCCCGATGCACCCACGTCATCTGCTGCCTTCTCATTTGCCAGACGTGTGCTTGTACAGCTGCATATCCCCACCGCAACAGCCTCATTTGGCCACAGCTAGCTAACAGGCCAAACAGGCAGCATTTTCTCTCTTTGCCCAGGCAGCCGTGGTTTTGGTTCCCTCTGGATCATCTTCGCTCTGGTCGTACGCATCGACCCGCCATTGGAGCAGATTCTGTCGACCTCTGCACAGCGCCGTGCCGCCGTGCTGCCGTGCTGCTCGTCCACAGCCTTGTCCTCCCGACCGCCCTTTGGCGAAGATGAGCGCCACCCGACTCTCCTCCTGATCGGCCTGTGCCTCGATATCGCGACGCGGCTGCCTACCGCCCAACACCTGCCCCAAATGGCCGAGCACGGTGCAAACCAGCACACATACGGCCCGCTGTGCCGGCTGGCGCCGGTGCCGCAGCCCGAGGTAGACACGTCGCTCACGGGCATCCCAGCGGCCAACGCGCAGTTCTTCTACTCGTCAGCCATGTCGCTTGACGATCCGTTGGCGGCGGCCACGGCGACAGGTGCGGGTGCGGCGCGACTACCACTGCGGCCGTTTGCCCAGGGCGACAACAACGCGCTCGACAAGGCCTGGCTGGCGCTGTCGTCGACAGAGGACCGACAGACGCATACTGCCGCGCGACAGCACCGCATTCCATCCCCATCAGTGGTGCGTTCCACCGAGGAGAAGCTCGCGATCCTCGTGCGCGGATTGGCAGCGCAACACTACAAGGAACACGCTTTAGCCAGCGACACCAGCAACGCCAGCGACGCCAGCGATGGCATCGGCACAACCGTGCGAGCGACCCTACAGGGCGCCAGCACAGATCTACCCGTGTGCTGCAAGCAGCTGGCTGTGGACGCTGCCGCCGAGCTAGCGGCCGTGTTCTGCCCGCTGGCCCGGTGGCAACAGCCGTGTCTGAGCGTCAGCCAGGTGGTTCAGCGGGCGATGTCCGTGTTCAAGAGCAGCAAGATCAACACCAGCAGCAGCGGCAACGGCAATGGCAGTGGCGGCAGTCGGCGGACGTCCTTGATAGTCGATGTGCAGGACAGCCGCGCCAACGGCGGCGTTGCTGGGCCACGCAGCATCCCCCAAGCCGTCGCCTCGGGCCGCTACGATATGCCGTCACCCCGACGCTTCAGCCCTCTGCCATCCACATCGCTGTCGTCATCCGCCCAGGGCGGCCTCGATACCCAGGAAACTGCACGGACGCCGCGGACACCACGGACGGCCGGTCTCGATCCCGACACCATGGCCACCACGCCAGTCCGGCCAACCGCTGCGGACGACGGCATTTCCGGAACGCCGTTTATGCGACCAGCCATGCCAGATCCGCCCGCCAGTCTTCCACTGGGGAGCCTGCTGCGACAAAGCGGCAACAGCATCCACCAAGAAGCTACTATGAAGAGGGAGGCAGATGCACCGCCGGCAGGTGACCATCAGCCTAAGCCCGGGCCAACGCCAGAGGTACTGGAAGACGCCGGGCGGAAGCTGGACCGCCTCAAGACGACGGCAGCGGTGCCAGTGGGCGTCTCGCGGTTGCACACGGTTGACCTTCCGGCGCTGCAGATGCGGCCCATCTACTGGTTACCGGTGAACGACGTTGCGGTTGTGCAGCGAGCGACGTGGTTCTACCGCGATACGATGCTGCCGCTGGAAGCACCGATTGCCAATCAGCTGGAGTCTCTGTACCGAGAACTGCGGCCGTGGACGGACACGTGGGCCGACGAGCTGCGCTGCGCGCTAGACGTTGGGGCTGCAGGCGAGGAGAAGGTGGCGCAGCCGCTGTGGCCGGCCCCGACGATGCGGGACACGATGAAAAAGGGGCGCCGCGACCCGGGACCGCTGGTGTCGAGCGACCGCTTCTGCGGATGCCGCTGTCTCCAGGGCGCGGCTGCTGTCACCGGGTCGCTAGAGCCGGTCGCGGTGGCCGACGACATGGAAGCCAACCTGCAAGACGTCCCGGACGCCGCACGGAGTTTTGCCAGCTACCAGGTCGTCTTCCGAGACGGCCAGGCGGCGTTTCTGCTTAAGCCGAGCCTCAAGCCATCGGCCTACTATGGGCGGCGGCCGATTGCCAAGATCTGCAAGGGCGCCACCGTGGGCATCCCCGTCGTGCGCGGCTTTGACCGGGCGGCCTGGCGCCGGATGCACGAGAAGCAGGCCAAGGCCACTGCTGCTGCCGCTGCGGTCATTCCATGGACGACAACGTCCGATATTTCCGGGCCCGACCACGGACTCGCTGGCTGTCCGGGCTGTCGGGCCGAGAAGCAGAGACGCCAGGTATCGGATTTGGTGCTGGTAGCGCACGGCGTAGGCCAGAAGCTGGCGGAGCGCGTCGAGAGCTTCCACTTTACCCACGCCATCAGCGGGCTGCGACGCGCGGTGCACGTGGAGCTGCAGAAGGCGGCCGTGCAGGCGGTGCTGCGGCCAGACCACAACGGCATCATGCTGCTGCCCGTCAACTGGCGGCACACCGTGTCGTTCGAGGACGGCAGCGCGGCCCCGAGCGCGGCCGCGGCGACAGAGCCAGGCCGCGGCGGCGAAGCCTACAGTCTCAAGGATATTGAGCCCAGCAGCATCCCGGCGGTACGCAGCGTCATCTCGGACGTCATGTTTGACATTCCCTTTTACATGTCGCACCACAAGCCGCGCATGATCCGCGCGCTCGTGCGCGAGGCCAATCGCGTCTACCGGCTGTGGTGCCGCAACAACCCCGGCTTCGCCGAGCACGGCCGCGTCCACCTGGTCGGCCACTCGCTCGGCAGCGCCATGGCCATCGAAGTGCTGTCGCGCCAGCCGACTGTGTCCCTGCCGTTGGACCTGGTGGCCGCCGCGCCGCACGACGATTTTTTCGAATTCGATACGCGCAACCTCTTCTTGCTCGGCAGCCCGGCCGCCTTCTTCCTGCTGCTCGAGCGCGGCTCGCTGGTGCCACGCCGCGGCCGCCACAAGCCCGGCATCCACGCGCCCAGCGACACGCCTGCTGGTCCCGACGACCTCGACGACGAGGACAACCGTGTTGTCGCTGATGCCGGCTTTGGCTGCCTCGCCGTGGACAATATCTACAACGTCCTCGCCAAGGAAGACCCCATTGCGTATCTGCTTAATGGCACCGTCGACACGGCCTACGCCGCCAGCCTGCGTCCGGCCTACGTGCCCTCGGCGACGGCCGGCCTGTTCGCCTCCATGGGACACGCGCTCCGGGGCGTTGTGCCCGGCCTGGCCGCCGCTCCCCACCCGGCCGAGGCCTCGCTGCTAGCCTCGCTACCGGCAGATGTGGCGACCATGGTGCGGCTGCCCTCCCAGCTCGAGCTCGAGGTGCACGACTTTACGCGCGAGGAAATCGCCGAGCGGAAGGCCTACCTGCTCAACGACAATGGCCAGATTGATTTCACTTTGCAATCAGGCGGCGGCCCGCTGGAGATGCAGTATCTCAACATGCTCAGCGCGCACACCAGCTACTGGACCAACCCGGACCTCGTCCGGATGCTGTGCGTCGAGATCGGTCGCCGGCCGGGGCGCCAGCACACGCTGCCGGCCATGCGTGCCGTCAAAGTCGCCAAGAGGGTGCTGGTCTAGCTAGCCTGTCGGGCGGCGCAGTCTTCCTAGCAGCCGTTTGGAGAAAGAAGCATTGGATATGATGATCATGGGCACAGGATAGCCCCTTGTAGGTGGTATAGATGGTAGGTAGATGATCCAATCTGCAGATCCTGTCTGTGTTTTACGCGTCCAAATCCATCATCACCGCGTCCGTCTCGCGGTCGTCGTACCGCTCCACAGCCGTCTCGACCGCCGCCTCGACCGCAGCATACCGTGCCATGCCGGCCCCGTTGATCTGCTCGTGCAACGCGACAATGCGGTCGTGGTCGGCCTTTTCCTGGTGCTCACGCAGGTCCTCTCGGCTCCAGGTGCTGATGCCCTCCTGGTCGCGGGCATGGAAGGGCTGCGCCATGTCGCGCAGAAACTTCTTGGCGTTGCTGACGGCCATGTCCGTGCTGAGGTTCGCGTCCGCCTCCAGCAGCGCTTGGTTGATCCACTTGGGCAGCTGGCTGCGCTTCTTTTGGAACCGCCGGTCCGCCAGCACCATGACGCCGTAGTCGTCCTTGCCGCGCAGCACGCGTCCCAGACACTGCGCTGCGTGCCGCATGGCGTCAAAGGACAGAAAGTCGTTTTCACGGATCCGATACGTCTCGCGCAGAAATTCGAGCCGCGCCTTGAGGATCCGCGACTCGGTGTACTGAAAAGGCACGCCGATCGACAACACCGTCCGCCCGTACTGGTGGTCGAAATCAATGCCCTCGGACACCTTGCCACGCGCCACGCACAGCAGGATCGCCCCTCGGCCGTTGCAGCACGCCGTGCGGTACGTCTCCAGCGCCAGCGACGTCTCCTGCGCGTCCGGCGTCTCGACCAGAATCAGCTTGTACTTCCACACCTCGTCCAGGATGCCCATGCCCTGCCACATGCTGATGATCGACTCCATGTAGAGGTACGACGGGAAAAAGACCACCAGCCCGTCCGGCGTGATCTTGGCAAACTCCGTCAGGAGCGTGCCGTAGTTGCGCACCACGCTCGGCTCGTTGCGCACCTGGAAGCTCGTCGACATGGCCGCCTGGTCGCTGCCGCGCGTCACAATCATGGGCAGAAACGACCGCCGCGCCAGCGTCATCGCGTACGACTCCTGCACGACCGTGTTAAACCCCAGCATTTTGGGATACATCTCCAGCGGCGAGATTGTCCCCGACGTGATGATCACGCTGCTGAAGCGCTCAAACACGGGCTTGATGGCAATCGCCGCATCCAGGCACGTAAAATGCAGCACCGGATTTGGCACCTCGGCCGTGTCCGACTCGAAAGGCTCCAGAATCAGCAAGAACCCCGTTTCGTACGTTGCCACCAGTGTTGCAAACGTCGCCACCTCCCTCAGCGGCTGGTAGTCCTCAATATTTGTCAGCTCCAGCGTCCGCACCAGCGACGCCAGCCGCTCGGCGCAGAACCGCAGTGGCTTCTTCTCGATAAATGTGTACTCCTTCAGGTGTGCCAGGAATGATGGTGGCGTCTCCGATATAACCTGCCGCACCTTCATCCGTGTCTGTATCCGGGCACACAACGTTAGCACCAGCTCCTGCCAGGCCCGGCATGTCTGCGGTCACACACCTTCAAGTACTCTATAAACCGCTTGAGAAAGGCGACAAAGTGCTCCGCCCGCCGGATGTTGCCCGGCACGGCCTCCTTGAGCAGATCTTCCGGTAGGGCTACATCCGACACACACAGTCAGCAAGTGCATTCATCTGGGAATTTGTGCAGAGATTCACTCGGATTGGTCATAAACGCGTCCTCCTGCCGGGCCTCATCTGCCTCCCGCAGCCCCTGGACCAGCTTTTGGTATTCGTTCTCGAGCTGTTTTTGGTCGGTTTCACGCATCTCGTTGATCTTCTTCTCCAGGTTTTGGGCACCACGGGTCGCCTTGCGGAGAGAGTCCTCTGTAATGTCCGTGCTCAGCGACTCGATGCACACGTTGTCAATGTTGTGCGCTTCATCAAACACCACAATACAGTCCTTGGAGAGCTCCTTGGACACACGCTCCGCAATCTTCGGGTCCAGCAGGTAGTGGTATGAGTAAATAATGACGTTGCAGAATTGCATCTGTGCCGTATCAGTCCTGTCCCACGTGCTTCGAGTCGTCTGGGCAGGTCCTCACCATGCGCCGCGACGTGAAATAAGGGCACAGCTTGTGTTCTTCGCCATAGCGCAGTAGCCCATCGAGCGTCCACACGCCATTCGGGATGAGGTTGTGCGGTTCGAGCTTGTCCAGATTCTGCCAAGCCAGCTATCAGCAGCGTCCTTGCCAGCGGCACTCGCGGGGGGGGAGGGAGGGGGGAGCAAGTCCTCGAGACGCACATCATGGTAGATGCAGACGTTTACATCCTCGCCGCGCTCCTTCTTATCTCTCACGAATCCAGCCGTTAAACTGCGGCAGCGCGCGTCCACCACACTGCCGCTCTTCTCCCGTTTGACAGACGGGTGGAGGCAGAGGTTTTTCCGACTAGTCAGGCCAAGGCCGCGGAACTCCTCCTCATAGCCGAGCTCCTGCTCACGGTACTTCATCAGAGCCTTCAACTCGGCCAGGGCCTTTTCAATCTCGGACATGGTACCTAGACAGCATTAGACGCGGGGAGGTACGATACAACAGATCACACGAACGAGAGCAGTAGATCAGCTTGCGCTGGCCGGGGTAATACTGCTGGTAGGCAACAATGAGAGACAGAAGAGAGACGGTCTTGCCCGTGCCCGAAGGCATCTCCAGAACACAGTGGCCTGTCGCATCGAGAGTCCCTGTGCCAGAAAGTCAGCACTTGGCGGCTGCCGTTGGGGGGGCAGGCACATGCTCTTCAGATCACACATGTAGCTTTATCCACGACGAGTTAGCTAGGTCACCAGATCAGAAAACGTTGGCCAGAGCCATTGTCAGCTCACGCATATTGTTCTGTTCTCATGTCAGCAGTTTCATCGCGGCGGTATGTGGCCTAGTCCTACCGGGATATATTCTCGGATACGGAAACAGGACCGGGAGGTCACTAGGACGAGATGTCGCTTGTCAGAATAGCCTGATGACCGAGACTTTGAGGACGGGAAGCTCACTCAATGTTGAACTTCATCGTGGAGCAGAGCTCGAGGGCTCTCGCCCGCAAATTCCACCAGACTGCAGAGGTAACAAGGAGCGTGGATTCTAGCGCACCAGTCCGGTCGAACCAGAATATCTCACGCCTAGAATTGATATGTTGGGTGCGCGTCAAGCCTCGGCGGTGAGGTCGCGTCGGCAGCAAAAGACGGTTTTACTGCTCTGGCAAGTTGTGGCTGCGTCGAGGCTGTTTTCAGTTTAGTCAGGACAGTGACGGTAGCACAGCGAGTGGCTCGCACTGTGCCTTCCTGTTGCAGCGGTTTAAGCGTAAGACACATCCTGGCAACGATCTTGTGCTCTTTCCAGCGACATCACGCATCCTACGTCATGTCAGACTTTGGTCTCACCGCTCCATGCCTGTCCCCCACGCCACGGTGGCTTTGCAGTGACTCCCGCGTGCCAAAGCTACAAAGCTTCACGAAATGTCCCGGCCACTTATCGACGGCTGCACCAAAAATAGCCGTCGGATGCAAGGAACCGGATATGCAGGGCTCTCGAGGAGTGATTGTGCTATTATCAGCACCTCGTTAGCTGCACTAGACGTTTCCCAATCATCAGCAGACAGCTATTTCCGGATCGCCAACCTGTTCCAGCAATGCAACGTTGCTGGGTCGAGGTGAGGCTATGTTTAAGCCAGCTTGGCGGGCCGGCTTCTGATAGGACGCGCGCCGCGATGTCGCCTCAAAGCGAATCCACAACGATTGCCCGACCAGAAACAGACTATTTCTGTTGGCCAACTGGCGATGTTTCGGCGACATTGAGTGAGCAGCAGCAACCGGTTGGCGAGCCAGCGGTCACGTGGATACGACGGCACGTACGACGTACTCCATACGCTTAAGCGTCCTTGTGGCTATTTCGAGGGAAAGAAGATGTTGCATGATCTGCGATCCTCTGCACAGAACAATCTCCACTGCCAACAGTTGGCACGCTGCCATTAGGATGTGCAGGGTTTTTCCAGAACGGCTAACAGCCTCAATACGGGGGAGCACTGTCTCAGACCCTGGTCTCCAGGTGGTCGCCCCCATGCAGCCAATCAGGCCAAGGGACGCCCAGGCCGACTGTCTGCAAAGTACCTGCGACGTACAATGACGAGACACCCCTGCAAGCGCAGCTGTACGAGGACTCTGTATCTTGCACTTGCACAACTCCCACCGGCCGGGCCTGCCGCTGCTAGAGCCTTGTGCCAGATCTGGTCTGTGCCAGTCTCGGTGGACGGCAGATTGCGGCGGTGAGGCTGTGGCGGAGCTCTGCGGCCCAGCAGGGGAGCGCGGATGGGAATTGTCGTGGAGAGAGTGTCCGCGGAGAATAGGCCGCTTCCGCTGCGATACGACGGTCTTCTGTCTTGTGGGTGGCCCAACTGCCGCACCCAGGTAGCATTGGCGAAATCCTATTGCGGCTGTGTCAGAGATATGCATCTTTACGGTACGTCGCAGAAGGTGCGCGTAGTTCGTAGGCTGTTGGACAGGCGTGCACGCAAGGCTGGCATTGCCTCGAAGGGAAATTTTCCCTGCTAGTGTCTCCGCAACGGACGACCAGTGCCGTCGATAGTACCTGGAGATCGCCAGGGCTCCTGCCCTGTATCTGCACTGCCGACTGCCGCCGCTGACCTGCTGCTCCTCGGCTCTCCTCACTTACACCCAACCCCTTCCCCCATGGTACCCCTGCTGCTCATCCTTCAGATACCCAAATCGGGCTCTGCAGCGTATCCTCTCCACATATGCTTTCCAAACGTACCGCTCCCCGGTGCTTCGTGGCATCGGCCGGGTGGGTGTGGCTGAACTTGCCACGTCTACTCTAGATATGTAGCTCGTGCAGTATCACGAAGCACACTAGCCCGCATCTCCCACTACATCCTACTTTCCCATGCCGTCTGCCGACTTGTTTAGCTTAACGTCTTCTCTCGACCCCCCCCCCCGGTCGCAGACCCGAGCTTTCTCTTGGCCTACAAATAAGGACGCTGTGTCTCATCTTATCCAGACTTGTCACTCCCTTTCTCCCGCGCATCCTTCTCCGTAACCTACATCACATCGCCGTCACTACTTTGCCGTACTCGGCCAAATCCACACCAGCTCCAAGCTATTCTCGGTCACGCCCATCTCCACCTAGGGCCTCGACCCCCAGTCACCTAGTCCCGTCGCTTGTGCGTGCCGGCTCTACCCAGCACCGTATATAAGCCCTCTCCGCCCTGTTCACCGTCCTATCTTCTATCGCCCAAATCATCCACATCACTGAGTCTTCCTTTCTCTCGACGGCCAGGGCAGGTCTTGTTCCAGGGCCGGTATGGATCTTCTGCCCCCGCTCAGCTGGTCTCCTGCGTCAACCCCCAACTCCAACTCTTACTGTCCATCCGAAGGCTCAACACACGACTACCCCTCTCCTGTCCCAGCCATCCGAGGGCGCAGGCTCTCGTTGTTACATGGCAGTCCTGGCCAGATCTACGCTATGGATTATTCAAACAATGCAGAAAATCAGCCATGCAGCCTTAACAGCCCAAGTCAGTCGTCACCATGGTGCCAGCCAATGGCCGTCCAAGCGGCTCTAACAGCCGGGACAATGCCCCCCGTCTTCGCAACAGATTACTATCCCCTTGGGCACGCCGAGCATTCCATGCCTTCCATTTATCCGGAAATGTGCGCCATGGTCCCCCTGGTCCAGAGACCAGTCTCCTTGACGGCATCTTCATCTCCCAGGCTGTCCTATATGCGGCCGTCATCCCCTCCAGCACAGTTCCCGATGGCATCAAGCATCGCACCTGTTCTGCCGGGCTCGATCACATCACGGCGGCTATCCGAAGGCCCGATGCCCGAATACGACCGGATTGACCAGCTCCCCCAATATCCCCAGTTCAGCCCAACCCGAGCGCCTTATGCTTCCATCGGTCCCGGGGCGTCGGGTAGATATGTCGCAGACTACCTGGCCACGTCATGGGGCCAGACAGGATCAGAGGTGCCTCACTACGCGTCAGTAGACGAAGGCAGCCGCACAGCGACGAGTCCTCCCCTCGGCCAGCAACAGATTCACATCAGCCACCAGCGGCGGGCTCCCAGACGGCTAACAACCAGGGAAGATGCCAATTTTCAATGCGAGGTGGAAGGCTGCGGTAAGCTATTCAGCCGCAGCTACAACTACAAGGCGCATATGGAAACACACGACGACAAGAGGGAATATCCGTTTCCTTGCCGGATGGCCAACTGCACCAAAAAGTTTGTGCGGAAGACAGACCTGCAGCGACACCACCAGAGTGTCCACACAAAAGAACGCAACCACCGCTGTGATTTTTGCGGCCGCCTGTTTGCACGCAAGGACACGCTTCGAAGGTAAGCCTGGCCGAAAAAGAGCCGTGCAAGCAGAGACTAATTTGGACACAGGCACATGGACGACGGCTGCTCGAGGCGTTTTGATATTGGCACGCTTGACCTGCGGTCGGCCAGCTACGACGGTTCAGGGGACTGTGCACAGGGCAGCTTTTGGCAGACTCGGTGAGGCGGCCTGTCCGGCCACCGAGATTTTGAATTTCTCGCGCCCCTTGAGGGGGTGCAGCCCAATTTTCCCCGAGCGCTGGCGGCACGGGGGGGGGTGGCGTTTGCTCTTGACGGGTCTGAGCCATGGAGTATTTTTAGGGTTTGTGTTCACAGACAGTCAGGGTTTTCGGAGTACGATGTAAGGAAAGAATCTGCTAGATTGAGAGCATGGTCCATCAAGCTGGCTGTCGTTTACGATTACTCCCTGCTGCACACCGTAAGATGCATTTGCCGGGTCCGGGGCACTTATGAGGCTGTGTGCATCAGTTGGGCGCTATACTAAAGCACCCACGCCAAAGAGTTTTTGCCCAAGGTGTGTACAATGTATTAAACCCTGTCGCAGGATCACCTTGTTGCAGCCTTAATGGCGGGTGGGCCTGTCTGAACCTAATTATACCACAACACGACGTACTATACCACAGTGGCCTGCGTAAAACTGCCGTACTGCCGTACGTTATTGAATGCATCGGATTACGAGTTGCTGCATAAATACTGGGACGTCGCCCTGGCGCCCAATTTTTACAGTAGATTTTGACCCGGTGTAGAGCAGCACAATTAACGGGCTTTTCGCGGAAAACACATTACGAGAAAGAAACCGGCTGTGGGGGGAAAGGCCCCAATGAAACATGTCTGGCCTGTCAAGCGTCCCTTACCGGTGCCCTTTGTATTCAGACCGACAGCTCCAGCTTCTCATGACAACGACCTGCCCAAAGGAGAAGTTGGTTGTCTTTTAGCGCACCTAAAACGAGCACGGGATAGTCGGGCATCACAATTCACTTGCCTCATCAAGGTGGCTCGCACAGACAGCACTGCCAGAGTCTGGGCAGGCCTGTGCCGGCTATATGCGGCGAAGCCGAAGACAGCGACACAGACAAGTCGCTATATGGGCCGAAAAGATGAATCTGCTGACTATCCTGGTCGCCCAGAAAACCAGCGGGTGACTGCGGAGTCACCTGGAATGTATGCCTTTGCATCAGTTCCGTTCCCATTCTTAGCAGAGGCCATAGATCTTCCACGGGCTTTGAAATTCGCTGTAGCATAGCTGATGTCTTCCAGACAGACCACATTGCTGATCATTGCAAGCTAAAGAATCTGGCGAGAATACACAGAATTCAGGCATTCCTTTTTTGACGAGGGCCGATTTGCTGTAAATCCTGGCATGACCCACTTGAAAAGTTTCGGGTGAAGTTCTGCCGCTAGCCACCGCTATTTTTTTTTGGTCGTCGTGCTTCATTGCCGAAAAAATGCCCATTTGCTCTACCAGCAAAACGGCGGACGAGGCTCGCGACTTGTGTCCACGCAGCACTGTGCTATTCAACAGTCGATACAGCACGCTCGATCCAGGCACCTCCTAGAGGCGGCTCCAGAAGTATGAACGTCTCACAGCCGGTGGCCTCCTCCGTGGAGAGCGTTGAATTCGTCTTCCTCTCGGCCAAGGAAATTCGGGCAGCTTCTGTTCGGCGCATCGAGAACGAGAGCACTTTTGACAGTCTACTAAACCCAGTCCCTGGCGGCCTATACGACCCTGCTTTGGGCGCTTGGTGCGATGCACTGTATGTAAATTGGCCGGAAACCCTTTTCTGCTCTTGCTTTTTACAAGATTCTAACGCCGCTGGAACAGATGTACGACCTGCAATCTTGGCCAAGCCATGTGCCCTGGGCATGCTGGGCACATCGATCTTCCTGTTCCCGTATACCACCCAGTATTTATGGACCAGGTCCTCCGGCTGCTGCGTGCCGAGTGCATGTACTGCCATCACTTCCGTCTGCCACCCAAGGAACTCAACCAATACACATGCAAGCTGCGCCTGTTGCAGTATGGGCTCCTGGCAGAGGCCACGAACATTGATGCAATTGGCGGGAACTACGGTACCATGGCCCTTCCCAGCGTTCCGCAGATCGAGCTGGAGGCCGAAGACGAGTCGATGACCATGTCGGACAACGTATCTCGGGCAAGAAGCGCCTACGTTCGGCAAGTCCTGCGGAGCCACAAGATATCGGCTGGCGAAATTCGGAAAGGCAAACACGAAGGCGCCTCGGAGATGCGCCGCGACCTGGTTGCGCAATTTATGAAGGACATTGTCAGCAGCCGCGTTTGCTCCCGCTGCAAGGGCATCTCTCCCAGCTACCGGAGAGACCGATACGTCAAGGTCTTTGAAAAGCCTCTCAACTCCAAGGAGCTGTCGAAGATGGCTGCTGTCGGCCATTTCAAGGTTCGCGACGCCCTGGCCATCCGGCGCAAACCCGATCACGCGGATCAGGATGCAGCGTCAGATGAGGGCATCGCCGACATCGACCTCAACTCGGCCAGTGAACAATCGGATGACGGCGAAAAGGATGCAGACGAGCTTGACGAGAGCGGCAATGTGATCGAAAAGGGCACCGCAAAGGCTTTTACCGCACCAGAGTCTGCGGCCAGACAGCGCTACATCAGCGCGCAGGAAGTCCTCGAGAGACTCCGCTTGCTCTTCCACAACGAGCAGGACATCATGCAGCTGATCTACAGCTCTCGTCCATGCACTAATGGTGCCCAGACATCCCCCGACATGTTCTTCATCGAGACACTACTTGTGCCGCCCAACAGATTTCGTCCCGAGGCGCGCTCCGGGGACAATGAAGTAACAGAAGCTCAGCAAAATTCGCTTTATAAGAACATTCTTGGAGCATCGTTCAAAGTCGCTGACATCCACCGCGAGATCCTGACAGGCAGCCAGCGGCTTGCGGGCTTGCCTGCCAGAGACATCATTGCACTGCATGAGGCCTGGACGGAGCTCCAGAATGCCGTCAACTCGCTGATCGACAGCACCAAGAACCCCGTCCAGGGCCAGAATGCCAAGCGCATCGAGGAGGGCATCAAACAGAAGCTCGAAAAAAAGGAAGGCCTCTTCCGGAAGAACATGATGGGCAAGCGTGTCAACTTTGCCGCTCGCAGTGTGATCTCGCCGGACCCCAACATTGAGACAAACGAGATTGGCGTGCCGCCGGTCTTTGCCCGCAAGCTCACGTACCCCGAGCCCGTGACCAGCCACAACTTCAAGGTACTGCAACAGGCCGTGATCAACGGGACGGACAAGTGGCCGGGCGCATCCGCCATCGAAAACGAAAACGGCCAGGTGCTCAACCTGCGAGGCAAGTCGCTCGAGGACCGCATTGCGCTGGCAAATCAGCTTCTGGCGCCGACGAGCGGCAGCAACTCCAGCGGAATGTGTGGCAAAAAGGTCTACCGGCACCTCAGTAATGGCGACGTGGTGCTCATGAACCGCCAGCCAACGCTGCACAAGCCGTCCATCATGGGGCATCGGGTCAGGGTGTTGCCCAACGAGAAAACCATTCGCATGCACTACGCCAATTGCAACACATACAATGCCGACTTTGATGGCGACGAGATGAACATGCATTTCCCGCAAAACGAGATCGCGCGGGTCGAAGCTCTCCAATTGGCCGACACGGATCACCAGTACATCTCCGGTACCCAGGGCAAGCCGCTGCGCGGCCTCATTCAGGACCATTTGTCCATCTCGGTCGGCCTGTGCAGCAAAGACACGTTTTTCCAGCGGGGCCAGTACCAAGAGCTCGTCTACAGCGCCCTGCGGCCGGAGAGTGGCCATATCATGGGAGAGCGCATCGAGTTGGTGCCGCCCGCCATCCTGAAGCCAGTGCCGCGGTGGACCGGCAAGCAGGTCATCACTACCATCCTCAAGAACATCAAGCCGGTCACCCATGGCGACCTGTGGATGAGCGGAAAGTGCCAGGTCCCGGCGAACCGGTGGGGGGTGCACACAGAAGAAGGCACCGTCATCTTCCAGAATGGCGTGCTGGTCACCGGCATCCTCGACAAGGCCCATCTCGGGCCCAGCTCTGGCGGCTTTATCCATGCCATCCATGAGGTGTACGGCCCAGCCGTGGCGGGGAAGCTCCTCAGCAGCATGGGCCGTCTTCTGACAAGGCTATTGAACATGCGTGCCTTCACCTGCGGCATGGATGATCTGCGGCTTACGCCAGAGGGCGAGCTGAATCGCAAGCGGGAGCTCAAGGCGGCCGAAAGTGCCGGCCTCGATGTTGCAGCAGCATATGTCAGTCTCCAGGACCAGAAACCGACTAGCAAGGACCCCGAGCTGCTACACCGACTGGAGGAGGTCACGCGTGACGACACCAAGCAGGAGGGCCTCGATATGTTGATGAATAGCAAGAGCTCAGGGCTTTCGAGCAACGTGACCAAGGCATGTCTGCCGGACGGCCTGGAGAAGCCATTCCCGCATAATCACATGCAGTCGATGACTATCTCTGGTGCCAAAGGCAGTGGCGTGAACGCGAATCTGATTTCCTGCAATCTGGGACAGCAGGTTCTCGAGGGCCGGCGTGTGCCGTTGATGGTGAGCGGCAAGTCGCTACCGTGCTTCCCCGAGTACGACACGAGCCTGCGAGCAGGTGGCTACATTGTGAACCGCTTCTTGACCGGTATCCGTCCCCAGGAGTACTACTTCCATCACATGGCCGGCCGCGAGGGTCTAATTGACACGGCCGTCAAGACGTCGCGCTCGGGCTACCTCCAGAGATGTCTCATCAAGGGTATGGAGGGCCTCAAGGTTGCGTACGATACGTCGGTGCGCGATGCCGATGGCAGCGTGGTGCAGTTCCTGTATGGCGAAGACGGCCTGGATGTGACAAAGCAAAAGTACCTCACCGACTTCAGCTTCCTGCTGCGCAACCTGGACTCGCAGATGTCGTACATGAAATTCTCCGACACACGGACGGCGGCGCTGTTTGACCACCGGGAAGAGTTTGCCAAGCAGACCAAGCGTATGATAAAAAAGGCCAGCACCAACCGGACCTTTTCGGAGGAACCCGTCAACTCGCTCGTCAACCCGGCACGCCACGCCTATGCCATGTCGGAGAAGTATTTCAGCGCCATGTCGACGTATATCCGCGAGAACAAGGATCGGCTAGTCAAGGACAAGAAGGATAGCAAGACGGTCGACACGGGCACGGACACGGGCACGGACACGGGCTCGGGCCCGACGGCGATGGGCCGCAAGTCTGTTGAACGGGTGTTTGCTGCCAAATACCTTCGGTCGCAGGTAGAGCCTGGCGAGTCGGTCGGCATTGTGGCCGGGCAGTCTGTCGGCGAGCCGTCCACGCAGATGACGCTCAACACCTTTCATTTAGCGGGCCACTCTGCCAAGAACGTTACGCTGGGTATCCCGCGTCTGCGAGAAATCCTGATGACGGCGAGTGCTAAGATCTCGACGCCGGCCATGACGCTCGTCCTCCAGAAGGGTGTGACACCCGAACAAGGCGAAGACTTTGCCAAGTCGATCAGCCTGTTGCCGCTCTCGCATGTGCTCGATGAGATTACGGTGCACGAACGCATCGGTAAGGGCGTCGGGTATGCCGTCGCCAAGATGTTTGATGTGCGGCTGCGCTTCTTCCCGTCGGCCGAATACACGACCACATACGCGGTCGAGGTAGCACAGGTGCTGGACGCTGTGGAAAAGCGGCTGGTGCCCATATTGCGCAAGCTAATGGCCAAGGCGCTGAAGCAGCAGGACAAAAGCTCAAACAATGGGGCGCTTCCCGAGGTGGGGGTCAAGGCGGGCGTTGTGGAGGTGGCAGCGGCAGACCCGGACGCCGAGGACGAAGGCGCAGGAGGCCGGGACGATGACAGCGACGAAGAGGGCGAGACCGATGCTACCAGTATGAAACAGCGGGCCAACAGAGACGAGGCTGTGTCGTACGGACCCAACGATGACGATGACGACGCGATCCAGGCCGAGATGGACCGAACGGTGGCCGACGACGATGAGCTGTCATACGATGAAGGCAATACGGAGGGCTCGCACTCGCTGGGCGGTGAAGCTAAGAATGGAGATGAAAGCGACGGTGGCGACGACGGCGAGTCGGATGCGATGAAAGGGGTGGTGTTGGAGGCAGACCTAGTGCGATCCAAGGCGCGCGAGGCGCGTGTGAAGGCGACCAACCAGTATGTGACGCGGTTCCGGGCGGATGAGGCGTTGGGCGAGTGGTGCGAGTTCACGCTAGAACTGGCGGCGGATGCACCCAAGATGCTGATGCTGAGTGTGGTGGAGGACGCGGTGCGGCGGTCGGTGGTGCGACAGATCAGCGGCGTCGGCGCGTGCACGTTTGAGGAGGACGCCGAGGTGGAGGACACGCGCACTGGGAAGACAGTCAAGAAAGCGGTAGTGCACACGGTGGGCACCAACGTGCAGGCGATGCAGCAGTTCAGTGAGTTCATCGACACGGACCAGATCTCAACCAACGACATTGTGTCAGTTCTGGAGATTTACGGCGTGGAGGCGTGCCGCAACACCATCATCCAGGAGCTGCGGGCCGTCTTCGGGTCTCACGGCATCAGCGTGGACCCGCGACACCTCAACCTGATCGGCGACTATATGACGCGGAACGGTGGCTTTATGCCCTTCAACCGCTACGGGCTCCGGGGCAACGTGAGCCCGTTTACCAAGATGAGCTTTGAGACGACGCTGGCCTTTTTAAAGGACGCGCTGGTGGACGGCGACTGGGATGGCCTGACGACACCGAGCAGTCGCATCGTCATGGGGCGGCTGAGCAAGACGGGCACGGGTTCGTTTGATGTGCTAACACAAGTGCCGACGGAGCACTATGATCCGATGCAGTGAGCCAGCGTGGCCAACTATATTCATATTTTTCATTTTGTATCTATCTGTGTATGTCTTTGTATGGGATCCTTGTTTTGGCCGACTAGCCACATGTGAATGAGCCGCGGCGCAACTCCCCCGCATGTCGGGGTCGGGGAACATTTATCTCGCCCTGATGCTGCCTAAGTGCTGCACGTCTCTCTTCCTATCCCAAGCCCTCCACAATGGCAAACCGCCCTCGGATCACGCTGTATGTCGACATTGTCAGCCCGTTCGTTTACGAGGCATACTACGTCCTCCGGGTACGACGACGTGAAGGCTATGGCGTACCGCCTGCTGACTGTGCGCCCACTTTTACAGAATAGCATCGTCTTCCAGTCCTGTGACGTTCGCTACGTCCCTGTCTTCCTTGGCGGCCTTATGAAATCGGTAGGCGCTTTTGGCTGCAATCGATGTCCGGCACCAGGCGCTCTGCTGACAGTGTGACAGTGTGGCAACACACCTCCCATCTTTATCAAGAGTACGCTCTTCTGCCGGTCATTGCTTGGTAGTACTGATGCCGGCAGACAAGGACAAGTGGATCGCAGCAGAACGACTACGCTGGGCGCGGGCCTTCGCAGTGCCGATGAAAGAACAGCCGCTGCCCAAGTTTCCACCCAAGACGCTGACCGCAATGCGGGCTCTTGCTGTAGTAGCCCTCGAGGATGACCAGCAGCACCTGACCAGTCTGCTCGATGAGCTATTCCGCATGATCTGGGTCGAGCATTGCGACATTGAGAACATTGACGTGCTGCAGGGGGCTCTGCAAAGCGTGCTTGGAAAGCAGGCTGCCGAAGATGGTGCGTACACTGTTGATCTGCAACACGGTCGTTGCTAAACGGACATCTGCAGTAACGGAGAGGGCAGCGACAACAGAAGGCAAAAACCTCCTGGCCATCAACACAACCGAGGCGTTCAAAGCCGGAGCCTTTGGGCTGCCTTGGATGGTTTGCACAAACACCATCGGCCAGACAGAGGGCTTTTGGGGTGTCGATCGCATTGGACAAGTCGCACAGTTTCTTAATTTGGACATGAATTTAGGTGTTTGGGCGTCACTGTTATGACTCATACGATATTCTGTGCATGTCTGTCTTGGTCAAGTGATAATGTAGTTTAATCACAGTAATGCTTGCAGTTTTTCGTCGTGAATCAATGATTTGGTAGCAGCTATCTGCGCTGCTAACTGCGTAGTGTACAACCCTTAAAAACAAGCCAACGCGATCATAACGCCTTGATATCCCCCGCCAGTGAAAACCAATCATCCAAACCACGTGCCCGGTGTGGTCGTGTCATCGGGTCCTTAGACAAATGTCTAGTTGCGCTCGCCACGGAGACGGCGAGCCAGCTGGATGTCCTTCTGTAGTGGTTATTAGCATGTATTGATGGTGGGTGTGTTTGGACTCTACACGTACCGACTGGATCGTGACACGCTTGGCGTGGATGGCGCACAGGTTGGTGTCCTCGAAGAGGGAGACAAGGTAAGACTCGACCGACTCCTGAAGGGCGCCAATGGCGGACGACTGGAAGCGCAGATCGGACTTGAAGTCCTGGGCAATCTCACGAACCTGCAGTTGTTAACTATGTATCACCATGTGTATTGTCAAGTTGCTTACCAGGCGCTGGAAGGGGAGCTTGCGGATCAAGAGCTCCGTCGACTTCTGGTAGCGACGGATCTCGCGAAGAGCGACGGTACCAGGCTTGTAGCGGTGAGGCTTCTTGACACCACCGGTGGACGGGGCGCTCTTGCGGGCAGCCTTGGAGGCGAGCTGCTTGCGAGGAGCCTTGCCACCAGTGGACTTGCGGGCTGTCTGCTTGGTGCGAGCCATTTTGAAAATGAACTGGTGAGATTGGTGATGGAGATGATTGGATGGTTGTGATGAGAAAGAAAGATGGTTTGGCCAGGTGGGGTGGGCGGCGAAAGGTTTAAGTAGGCGGTAGCGGTGGCGGACGCGTTGCAGGCTGATCCGGAAAGTGTGGGGCACCCAAGGGTGTGGGTGTTTTGCTCACCTGTTTTAGGCATTTGGTTTGGGTTTTTCTTGGTCGTAATTCTGTCAGTTGTGGGTCGTGCTGTTTTGCGGAGATAACGCCATTTCCCCTTTGTTCTTTTCGCCATTTTTTGTGTGCCAATTTATGATTGGCTCAACCGGCCCTACACGTTTGGTTGGCGCATCCAAATCTTTGCATTGGCCAGCACGCACGTGCAAATGGCTATACGTAAAGTCACAATTATAGTGCTCCGTTAGGTCAGTCCTGGCCAGTAGACTTCTTGAAGAAGTGAGGATCTCTCTACACCCGACATCAGCACCGTATGTAGCTCGTACTAACGAACACCACTGCTTTGGCCGGCGCGTCCTAATTCGATAAACGCGTATGGAACATGTGGAGCAGCAGAGAACAACCGCCTTAATAAACACGTCTTTGTCAGCCTAGTGTGCATTTTTGGTGCTGTTTATTGCTCCTAAATTATGATTGGCTGCTCATTCAGCCAGATCGGGTTTGCGCTATATTCAGGTCGCGTTTCCAATCAGCCAACTGATCTGGGTTCCGCTCGCATCAGCCGCGCCATCCATCCTGCATTTAAAGCTCACTTGTCCCCGCCCTCTCTGTTTCCACCGTGTGCATTACTCCCGCAGATCCCATTTTACCCGTACACCTCTTTCTTTTCCCCTCTCGCAATTTCTCAAAATGACTGGACGTGAGTAAAAACGTATCTTGCTTTTTTAATGCTGATTGCTGACTCTTCTAGGCGGCAAGGGTGGCAAGGGCCTCGGCAAAGGTGGCGCGAAGCGTCACCGGAAGATTCTCCGTGACAACATTCAGGGTATCACCAAGCCTGCTATTCGCCGTCTGGCGCGTCGTGGTGGTGTCAAGCGTATCTCTGCGCGTATGTATACATATACCCTTTTGTCATCGATGTAATGACTTTACTGATTCTGGCTAGTTATCTATGAGGAGACCCGTGGTGTTCTCAAGTCTTTCCTCGAGGGCGTCATTCGTGATGCTGTCACATACACCGAGCACGCCAAGCGGAAGACTGTCACGTCTCTCGATGTCGTCTACGCCTTGAAGCGGCAGGGGCGCACCCTGTACGGCTTTGGTGGTTAAATTTGATGATAAATGTTCTGTGTGTTTAGTCGGATGGTCTGACGACGATTATGGGTCTTTGCATTTGGGGAACTTGTATCATACGGGTATTGGGTGTTTCTAAGTGGTTATCGTAATTGATTATTTCTCATGTTGAGATACGCTGCGTACAAGTGCCGTGGTCACAGGTATGGCCATCCTGCATAAGTTGAGGCTTCACACTTCGATGCGCTGCATGACTACTCTATCGGATTGAATCACATGATAATGTAATCTAACTCTGCTTAACCTGCTTGTAAATACAAATCGATTTTCGAGGACGAAGTACAAAGCGATACGCTATATTCAATAGCGAGTATTTACTCTACGAAGCAGTTATATGTTAAAAAAAGGTAACGTGGTTGATAAGCGAGTCGCTCAGTAACAAGACTGTTTCTAGACTATGAGGTACTAAGCCAGCTCCTCGGAATCCAGCCTTCACATTTTCCTCTGTGAAAACGGCATAGAAGGCGGCCTGGAACGCAACGAAGAATTCCGTCTTGGTCACGTGGTTAATGCAAGACTTCATCAACTTTTCGATTTGACGACCGTACGCCGTGGGGAGGAGGCAGGACAGCCATCTGGGTGCATAAGAGATGGGACAGGACGAAGTGGCGGCCAATCGTCGAAGAACACAATTTAGTGGCCATTGAGTTTGGAGAGCTCCAAGTGTTTTCCGTCTACTCTCCAAACTACCGCAGGGACTGGCCAACACCCATCAAGGACCTCCTTGACAGGGCACGCCCAGCCAAGGCGATAGTGGCGGGAGACTTCAACCTCCATCACCCCGTGTGGAGCGGGGAGGACCGATATAGCCAAGGAGCCGAGCACCTCCTAGAACTCGCGGAAAAATGGGACCTAGAGCTTATCACGACACCGGGAGAACCAACCTGGTCTCGCCAGGGCCACCGGACTTCGACACTCGACTTGTTCTGGTGTACAAACGGCATCCGCCGACGGTTCGAAGGCGCATGGGAATGGTCCGGATCCGACCACACCCCGCAGGCCACAACAGTATGGCTGGAGGGCATGAGCCGATCTGCTCACAAACCAACACCCAACTGGAGACTGATGGACCCCGAACGGGTCAAGAGAGAAGCGGAAAGAATCGAGGTGAGACACACCGCGACGCCAAGACAGCTTGACGACGCAACCGAGCACCTGATCCAGCAACTACTCGAGATTCGACAAGCAACGACTCCAATCAAGAGAAGCGCAACGGGGAAAAGGAACAATGCGTTCTGGAACTACAAAACGGTGAACTCAACAAGGGCGCTGAGGAGGGCCGAGCGGGAGCATAGACGGCACAGGACCGAGGTCTCGGCAGACGCACTGCGTGAAGCCCGGCAAGTCCAGAAAACAACCCTCCAGGAAGAAAGAACCCGGACCTGTAGAGAGACAACAGCGGAAGCAACGAGGGACAGCAAACTCCTATGGAGACTAGCATCCTGGGGAAAGCTACGCAGCCACACAGCGACCGAGCAACCACAGCTGCCCAGCCTCCTTACCGACACCGGTGGTGTGGCCTCAACTAAAGAAGAGAAAGCGAAGGCCCTGGCAGACAAGTTCTTCCCAGACACTACACCTGGGGAGCCCCCGACACCAAGCGAAAGGAGAGGATGGATCGCAAGCCCGATCCCCGACGTGACCGAAGAAGACGTGGCCAGGGCCCTTAACCGGCCCAGCCCATGGAAAGCGGCAGGAAGAGACGCCATGCCGAATGGATTTCTAAAGGCGTGCGGCCAACCTCTCTTAGCCGCGCTCCAGGCGATCACCAAGGCCAGTCTCTTTCTTGGCTACTACCCCAACGCCTTCAAACATGCACGGGTAGTGGTACTACGAAAGCCAGGAAAAACACCATCACAGCTAAAAACACCAAGAGGCTGGAGACCAATCTCTCTACTTAGCTGCATCGGAAAGGTCATTGAAACCGTCATGACGGAAAAAATGACACATATGGCAGAGAAAGCCAACGTCCTCCCCCCAGAACAATTGGGGAACAGGGCAGGGCGATCGACCGAACTGGCCGCCAGGTTCGTGACAGAAACGGTGAGAACCGCCTGGGCCAAGAAGCTGGTTTGCTCAATGCTCCAACTAGACCTCTCGGGCGCATTCGACAATGTTCACCACGGGTGGCTTATCACTACCCTGGAGGACCAGGGGTGGCCGCAGTGGATGATCAAATGGGTCAAGTCATTCCTAGACGGGCGGAAAGCCAGTCTGTCCTTTGACGACTGGGAGTCTCCCACCTTCAAGGTCCGGGCAGGGGTGCCACAGGGTTCGCCCCTCTCCCCGCTGCTCTTTATCCTCTTCACGGCCTCCCTTTTCGACGAGCTACGGAAAGTCAAGGGAATCGGCGCCGTTGGGTTTGCCGACGATACTAACCTCGTCGCAGTAGGGAAGCAGACGTCGGACTGCTGCGCCGCTCTGAAAGAAGGGTGGGAAATCTGCGATACATGGGCAAAGAAAAGAGGCATGACATTTGGACCAGAGAAAAGCATCCTGATCCACTTCTCAAAGGCCCGGGCACGCAACACCGAGCCGATAGACTTAAACGGACGAGAGATTCACCCTGTGGAAGAGACGAGGTTCCTCGGCGTGTACCTTGACCGCAAACTCAACTTTGGAGCACACCGGAACCATCTGCTGGCGAAGCTCAAGACCCAAGCGTTTGCCCTGAGCAAGATCGCCGCAAAAACGTGGGGCCCCTCATTGCTCCAGTCCAGAAAAGTGTACATGGCGGTGATCCAAAGCGCCATAACGTATGCTGCGTCAACGTTTGCTACACGAGAAAACACACTGGGCGGAAAGAAAGGAAGAGGAACAGGACTCGTCGCCCGGCTCGAGGTGGAACAAAACAAGTGCCTACGGGTTGTGACAGGTGCATACAAATCTACTCCTGTGAAAGTTCTCGAGGCGGAGGCGAACTGCATGCCTATCAACCTTGTCTTGGCCCAACGAGCGGCAAACTTCGAAGCCAAGGCCATAGCCGAGGGAGGAAAATGGCCGGAAACCTGGGACCGTGCAAAGCAACTTGTCGCCAATGCGAGAGGAATAGCGAGACGAAGGACAGCCGCGATCCCAGACCCGATGGAGCACTGGAAGGGCTGGAGAGGAGAGATGTCAGCAAAGGAGAAGGCAAAGAGAGAATGGGAGGCCTTGCGGAGAAAAGAGGGCACCCACCGCAGAAGACCACGAGTCGGCCTGCCGTGGGAAAAGGCCAAACGGATCTGGACAAAGTTGACAAAGCATGAGGCGTCCTGTCTCGTGCAAATCAGGTCCGGACATATTGGCCTGGGCCAATACCTGGCGACAAGGGGCGTCCCGGATGCGCTCCCCTGGTGCCGCTGCGGCATTGGAGACGAAGTGCAAGAAACCGCAGCACACATAATTTTGGACTGCGAATCAGTGGACAGAGCCAGTCTCCCGCCCTTGAGAGGGAGAGAAGACCTCTACAACGCCCTGGACGACCCCGAGCTGTGTCCCAAAATCGTCAAGTGGTTTCTAGCCACGGGACGACTACAAGAGTACAGGCTCGCCATGAGGCTGCAAGAAGAAGCAGCCACCAGCTAATCGACAACCGGTCGCCACCAGCCAGCGACCAAGAAACAAAACAATCTCTTCCCCAACGGAGGCCCCAGCCAGAGGGTATCTTCTAGGCATATACGAACGATGAACGAGAGGTTTTTCTCCCCGCACAGCGGGTTTTCCTTGGTACTTTTAGACTTGCCCCAAAATTACGGGGCACAGCTGTAATTAGACTAGTGCACACATCATGTAAGCACGTAAATCGAATATTATTATACGACCGTACGCCTGCTTTATTGGAGAAAAACATCCAACGTCAAGTGGTTGTAGTAGGTGTGATGAGTGCGGAGGCATAGAGACGGTGATAATGTCCTTCTCTTTGCAGAAGCGGTTGAAATCGGCCGACATATGGCTCTCGTGGCCGTCAATCACTAACATTCGATATTTGCCAACGCTGCGATGAATTGTGTGTTGATGGAAATGCCGAATCCATTCCAAGCCTGTCTCATTGTCGGTCCATCCATTGCTGGTCGGTTTGATCACCCAGTCGGGCGGAAGATTGCACTCTGTGTACCAGTTGGCAAGGTGGTAGGCCCCTTTTACCACAATAAACGGCGGGATACACCAGCCGTCTGCATTGACTCCCCGAATCACTGTGACCCATTCTCGATTGCCTGGCTGAACTGTCTTTGCTTTTCCATGTCGTTCGGCGCGCGTCACGACCATAGATGGGGTGATAATGCCGATTGCGAAGCCAGTCTCGTCAAAGTTGTACAGGTCTGCGTCGGCGATGCCGTACTTGGCGCGTAGATTCTGCACCAGCGCGAACCACGTTCTGATTTTTTCAGGATCTTTGCAGAGGGCTCTCTGGTAGTCGTAGGGACGATTAAAACGCGTACGGAGGTCTGGTTGTCGCTTAACAAAGTTGGATGCCCAGCGCTTTCCGACGCGTCTCGCGTCGCGCTCTGCGAGCAAAACATTGGTCATATCTTCCACGTCCGCTAACCTGGGCGGAAATCCTCGCGCATCTAAGTCGAGAATGTATTGGAGAAGAGCCTTCTCTTCTAGCTCTTTTAATTTCGAAGAATTGGCGCGGGTGTCTTGTCGAGCGCGTCGGCCGTTTATTCTGTGTCGAAGTGTTGTGTGGTGATCCCCCCACACCACGGCCCAAAGAGCGACCCAACGGCCGACGGTCTGCAAAGGCAGAAACCACGAGTCACGCGTACGACAAGTCACGTGACGATAAGGATCGCAGAACTCCTGCAGAGATAAGTGCGATCCAGGAAGAGATGGAGAACGGGAAAGATGTATATAACCTACGCTCCCTACCTGGATAGTTTCCTTTCTACAGCTCTTCAGCAATTAATCTAAGTATCACTCTCACACAGTGGTAGCCTCACAGCTTATGATTCACACTCTGAAGAACACCGACAACGCCCACGACTTAGCACTCACACCCAGTACTGTGTTACGCCTTGACCGCCTTGGTTAACACAAACCCGTGAAGAAGCACTGAAGTTCAGGGAACTAGGTGCCCGTTCATAACAGGAAGGTAGGTCCTATTGGCTAAGAAAAGAATTGGATGTCGCGTCGTCCCTGACCGCGACCTACGATCCCTTTTATGCCTGCTATTCCCCAGCCTCTCCAGCCGCCTGGACCGCAAGCCGGCCCCACCTGGTTCACAAGTCGGCCCAATTGTGATCCGCCCCGCAAGTCGGCTCAATTGCGATCATCCGTAGCCTTCCCAACCACTGCGGCTGGTTGCTAGTTCTCCGGACTGCGGCCTCGGCCTCAGTCCCGTCTCGGGCCCCCAGCCCGTCACAACGACAACGCTCACGACTTAGCACTCACCGACAGTACTGTGTTTACGCCTTGACCGCCCTGGTTAACACAAACCCTTGAAGAAGCACTGAAGTTCAGGGAACTAGGTGCCCGTTCATAACACTAAATCGCAGGACAAAGCTATAATGTCACGGCGGGCAGGCGGGGGGTCAGGTAGGTGGGGACGAGCAGGTGAACGATAGTATATGGTCTATGGCTAGTCTCGCAGGAGGTGCAGGTGGGGGTCAGGTTGAAGACGAGGACGTAGCTCAAGGAGCTACAATACAGGATGCAGGCAGAAGTCAGACTAAATACAGGATTCAGGGGTAAGGCGGGGTGCAGCGGCAGAATGCTTGCTGGCGACCAGCAAGCTAGGCGGCGGGTCTGTGACATAAGGCAGACTTAGCTAATAAATAGTAGACAAGCTGTAAGGGGTCAAGAGCGAGTGTATTCAACTGACTAATGCCGTATCTGTCAATAGGAACGCATTACAGAAAGAGAAGAAAAGAAGCGAAAGAGTCCCCCTATCGTGGGATGTCAGAAATAGGGGCTCTGCGGATATGGCACGTGCACGGCACGTGCGAGGATCGTGCGAGATCACGTGGTATACGGTCGGCCGACGGTGCCTGAGGCCTCTTACGGGCCCAGCCCGTTACACAAGCGAAGCTACGACGCGCATGTTAAAGCTAGACAGCAGCTACGACTTAACAATCTTAAAGGAGTACTAGGAATTCAGCAAATTATTCTAACCTAAATTAAACACTAGACTCTTAGAACACAGCATCTACGACCACAAAATCCTACTACAAGAAGGAAAGCAACCAAAGTTCTAGAGCATCTATAGTCTAAACGAAACCTAGCTCAAGGAACTTAGACGCTATCTTAGCAAGAACCTAGCGGAGGACTACTTCCGACCCTTAAGATCACCAGCAGGCTACCTTATCCTTTTCGTCCTAAAGCAGGACGGATCCCTTCGAATGTATGTAGACTACCGACAGCTCAACGACATTACTATCAAGAACCGATGCCCCCTGCCACTTATTTACGAACTTAGGGATAGCCTTTAAGGAGCAAAATAGTTCACTACTCTTGACTTAAAAGGAGCCTATAACCTAATCTGTATAAAAGAAGAAGAATAGAAGACAGCGTTTTGCACGCGCTATAAACACTATGAGTATTAAGTTATGCCCTTTAGACTTACCAACGCGCTAGCCTCTTTCTAGGAGATGATTAACCAGGTTTTTTAAGAACATTTAGACATTATAACTATTGCCTATCTTAACGACATCTTAGTCTACTTGGAGACGCTAGAAGACTACAATCGGCACGTTTAAGACGTCCCTAGAAGCTCTAGGACGCGAATCTCTTAGTCGAACTAAGAAGAGTCACTTCTATTAGCAACGAGTCGACTACCTTGGTTACACTATTACCCCTAGCAAAATCTACATGTAATAGAGCAAGATCGAAGCAGTACAAAGTTGGCCTACACTAGAGAACGTTACTAACGTTTAAGAATTCCTAGGCTTTACTAACTTCTATAAATAGTTCTTAGAAAATTATAGAAAAACAGCAGCCCTCTTTATAGACCTAATAAAAGAAACACACCCTTTTAAGTAAGGACTAAAAGAACAAAAAGCCTTCTAAGAAATCAAGGACTTAGTTACTAGCAAACTAGTCTTAATAAAAGCCAACCTAGAAAAGGAGTATAAGGTTGAAACCGACGCCATAAAGGAAGCGATTAGCAGTTAAATAAAACAAAGAGACGAACAAGGAGAGTGTTATGACCACAGGGCGATGGGGCCAACAAGGGTATGTTAGCAGGGCGGTCCAGGCTGTAAGCCGTTCGAATGGTATCCCGAGGGTTGTAGTTGTCGTAGTCGTTCTCGTAGGCTGTCTTGGGGTCACAAGCTGCAGTGGCTCCTCAATGTGAGATTGAGTACATGAGTTGATTGCTAAAGAGCTATAAAGGAAAACTATCTAGGTGATAGAGACTGTTTATATACTAAAGTGCTTCCTTCCTACTCTTCCTGGCTCGTCTAGCTCGTCGAGCGAGCCTGACGAGCCTTATCGTAGTTACGTGGTCCAGGGCCGTGTGCGCCCTCTTGATTGGGTGGTTTCTGCCGGTGCTCACCGCGTGGCCTTCCTCTTTCGGCCGCTTCCTCCTTGGGTCGTCACACAAAGGCAGTTTACGACAGCATCTTTGTTATTATAGACCGACTTACAAAGTATGCCACCTTTATACTATATAAGAAAGCTAGCACGGAAATAGAACTCGCTTTTGCTTTTATTTAACACATTATTAGTAGACATAGTCTCTTAGACGAGATTATTTTAGACAAAGACAAACTCTTCTGATCATACTTTTAGCAGGCACTTATGTAATAATTAGGCAAAAACACAAGATGTCTAGTGCTTTCTATGCCTAAACAAATAGACAAATAGAATGAATTAATAAAATCTTAGAACAATATCTCTGCTATTACGTTAACTATAAACAAACAAACTAGGTAGAACTCCTCTTACTTGTAGAATTCGCCTATAATAGTGCAGATACTAGCACTATAAAACAGTTACTATTCTACGCAAACTATAGATTCTAACTAGAGATACTTAACCTATGCTAACACACATTTATAGTACTAGCAATAGCGGCACTTATAGAACAGATACACGACATCTAGCAACGCTTACAACAAGACCTTTTATTTGTACAAGCCTGAATAGCTAAATTTGCTAACTAACACAGGATTAGAGGACCGATCCTCTGTTATGAAACGGGCACTTAGTTCCCTGAGCTTCAGTGCTTCTTCACGGGTTTGTGTTAACCAGGGCGGTCAAGGCGTAACACAGTACTGGGTGTGAGTGCTAAGTCGTGGGCGTTGTCGGTGTTCTTCAGAGTGTGAATCATAAGCTGTGAGGCTACCACTGTGTGAGAGTGATACTTAGATTAATTGCTGAAGAGCTGTAGAAAGGAAACTATCTAGGTAGGGAGCGTAGGTTATATACATCTTTCCCGTTCTCCATCTCTTCCTGGATCGCACTTATCTCTGCAGGAGTTCTGCGATCCTTATCGTCACGTGACTTGTCGTACGCGTGACTCGTGGTTTCTGCCTTTGCAGACCGTCGGCCGTTGGGTCGCTCTTTGGGCCGTGGTGTGGGGGGATCACCACAGGACCGAAGGGAAATCGAGGACAGCAAACAATCGCGCTGCTTGGTTTTGCGGGAACGATACTCTTAGTAGCACTTGCGACTATTTTGTAGATATAGATAGATTAAGGGGTTGTCCTTTTTTCCTTATGTTAAGGCGTTTATTATAGCTATAAGGCTTTTTTGTTTTCTTTTTAAATTAGTTAGCTAAATCCTTCTTATTACTATTATTATCCGCCTTTCTCAGCCAATCCTGGCTATTGGCGACTGGCTAGACAGAACCCTCATGGGGAAAAAACTGTCATAGATCTAAGTGAGTGTGTGTTCTAGTTATAGGTGCGTGTAGTAGGCCACGAGTGGCTACCATAAACAAATAAATAAATAAACAAATAAACAGATAAGAAAGGGGTAGTGCAGATGTAGGCGTTGCTTTACGTCGGCGTCGGTGACCTCTCTAGTTCTCTGGCTAGGCTGTACTCCGGGAGAGGTAGGCGTTCAGGCCGATGTGCCCAGTACGGATCTGCGTGAGGAGGCTGCTTTCGGCCTTTGTGAGGTGGAGGTGGCGGCGCCGGACGGCCCGAGCCGTCCAGCATGGCGTCCGTGCCGCGAGGGATCCTGCGGAGTGGCCGGTGCTGGCGTGTTGTTGTCAACAGGCCTTCCAGCGGTCGGTGACGGTAGTCCAGTCCGCTTCTATAAGGGGAGGGGGAGGCGGTGGGGGTGGGGCGGGCGCGTAGTAGCTAGTGAACGGTCGGGGGCGGTGGATCGCGTCCCGGATGGCTTGGGCTTTCGCCTGGTAGTCTGGCCGTGCTCAGGCGGCGGCCCAAGCGGCTGAGCCGCCTCGAGATACCTTACTTGGTCGGCTGGCTTCAAGGCAAGCGCCATAACCGCAATAAGTAACCCACATCAGCCTGCCCTCTGGCAGCTGCTAGCTGAAATGGGTGCCTGTCTGTATATTAATAGTCCTTATCTAGACGCTCCTGAGTATATAGCACGGGCACCATCCGATCTTCATAGCCCTGGACGGCAGCCGGCCTTACGACCGGCGCGCCGCCCCGTCGCATACCCTACGGGAGGTTGCCGCTTAATACGGCGCGACGTTAAAATACAAACAAACAAACCTACCTACTAAAAAGGATTCGAAAACAGCAAAGCAGACGCGCTTAATAAAAAGAGACGAGCTATTCGCACTATGGTTTTGGGCTATTCGCACTATAGTACATAGGGGTGGACCCTGTGTAGACCGCCCCATAATAACTAGCTGATTCTATTGGCTACTACAGACTAGTCCTGAAATAGCTAGGATCCATATATGCGGGTCTCGTCAGAATATTTTACGTCGTATGAGTACAACCTCGGTCGCTCTCTCCTCTCTCTCTCTTACTAATATCGTTACTGTCATGGATAACGCGCTGCTACAACAACACCCCGACCCCGGCCCCAGCCCCGGCCCCGGCCCCGGCCCCGACGCGCCTCCGTTTTATTTCGACCGGCCTCCTCCTCACCACCGCCTTATGACCGGGCCTCTCTACCAATCTCAAGCTGAAATCGAGACTGCAGTTAAAGATTGGGCGAGGAGCGTTGGCTTTGGCGTTGCGCGATTACGGTCTTGCAATTACGTCAATGGCGCGCCTACTAGAGTCGACCTCACGTGCGCCAAGGGTAGAGAGAGGCCCTCAGAGCAAAAAAGCAGGCGTTCGAGTACCCAGAAGGTCGGCTGTACGTGGTCTGCCTCTATTTCGTCATCACCAAAGAGAGGTAGCTTGTGGTCGTTCAGCATCTCGAATACAACTTGCCACACAAACCACGGAGCTGTAGGGAGCACAGCAGCACTGCCAACGCTACGGATTTTCACCGACGAGATGAAAGACTTTGTCTTGAAGATGTCAGAGAACCCAGGGATACGGCTTCGTGATATCTTTTCAATGCTTCAGAAACAGCACCCAGATGCCGTTGTGGTACCAAAGGACATCAGCAACTTCCTCCAAAAACACAAGAAGAGCAAGCGGCAAGGCTACTCTGCTACACAACACGTTATTCGACTTTTTCGTGCCCAAAACGTGTTTCATATCGTTAAATACGAGAACAACGACAACACTGGGCGTATTACGAGCCTCTTCTTCTCTTTTCCATGGCAGATCAAGATGTGGACGCGGTTCTACCAGGTGATATCCATGGACTGCACCTACCAGACAAATCGTTTCAAAATGCCATTGTTTCAAGGCACCTGCCTCAGCAATACTAGGCAGATTGTTCCTCTTTTCTACGGCTTGGTAAATAACGAGAGAGTGGAGGGCTATACTTGGCTAATCGATTGTATGGAGCAAGCACGCTGCCAGCACGGTATCAAGCTTCCAACCGTGGTAATTACCGACTACGACGATGCGCTCAAGTCAGCTCTCCGCACCAAATTACCGCAGATCACTCAGCAGCTTTGCATTTTCCATGTCAACGCCAATATCGTGCTCAACGTCAAGCGCAAATGGCGTAAGCCTAACGAAAATCGTGCTGTGGAAGAAGAAGACGAGGAGGAAGGAGATACTGTTAACAGACTCAACGCCCTTGCCAGAACAAGCATCGATCTTCCTTCCCAACTTCCTACGGTAATTCCGCATACTCGCCAAGGCCTCTACGATCTATGGCTGTTTATGGTGTACTCCCAGTCAATCACACAACACGAGGAAGCTTGGGAAAGGATGAGGTCTGAGTTCGTCGATCAACTACCAATTCTCACATACATCGAAAAGGAGTACGTGGCTGTACGTCAGCAGTGGGCGCACTGTTTTACAAGCAGTAACAGGAATTTTGGCCAACGCACAACCTCCTCAACCGAGTCAGCTCACCGAGAGCTCAAGACGTACCTGGTGACAGGTAACAGCGACTTGCAGAGAGTTGTTGAGGCTATTGTTGAGCTTTTGACGCACAAAGAGAAGCTTGTTGGAGAGACGGCTAGCAAGCAAAAAGAGCGGCAGCGGCAAGAGTACAGGTCTTCTCCTTGGCTTGGTACTATTCCACGCCAGGTATCCTATACCTGCGTTGATTACTTGGCAAAGCAGTACCGGTATGTGCTTGGTGATCAAGAGGCTGAAAATCTGTCATTTGCCCCGCCTCTTGCACCTTGTACAGGGCGATTTATGCAGCAGTACGGCATACCTTGCTCGCATACGATCAAAGCAGTTCTTGACAACAACGGTACTATCGAAAAGTCTGACATTGATCCCTTCTAGTGGCTGGATTGTGACATGGTACGTATAAGCAGTATGCTTCAGGATTTATCTAACAAAATAGGCAATCAACGACCCTCTACTACGTATCGAGGACCCTGCTGTTGTACAGAATACACGCGGCCGCCCTCGCAACACCGGCCCATTCAACAGCAACGAGACAAGCGTGTTTCCTTCCTCTCAAGCAACCCCCTCTCAAGCCATTGCTACTGTCCAAAGAGCCGTGCAACCCGCCCCTGACAGGGGCGTACACCATACAACTGCCTCTGTACGGCGCCATATATCGGCCTTTGAGCTAGGCGAAAGCCTCCAACAAATGGACAGCCAGGATGCCAATAGAGGAGTAGAGGCAAGAGCGACGAAACGAGCAAGGCTTTGGGTAGATGAAGAAGAGGACGAGCTTAGTCAGGGTACAAGTAGGTAGATAGCCTCAGCGTGAGACGATTCGGTCATAAGGCGGTGGTGAGGAGGAGGCCGGTCGAAATAAAACGGAGGCGCGTCGGGGCCGGGGCCGGGGCCGGGGCTGGGGCCGGGGTCGGGGTGTTGTTGTAGCAGCGCGTTATCCATGACAGTAACGATATTAGTAAGAGAGAGAGAGGAGAGAGCGACCGAGGTTGTACTCATACGACGTAAAATATTCTGACGAGACCCGCATATATGGATCCTAGCTATTTCAGGACTAGTCTGTAGTAGCCAATAGAATCAGCTAGTTATTATGGGGCGGTCTACACAGGGTCCACCCCTATGTACTATAGTGCGAATAGCCCAAAACCATAGTGCGAATAGCTCGTCTCTTAAATAAAACAACGCAGCAAAAGCAGTATTTTAACGACTTAAAGACCTTGTTACATTAGAACCTATTTTAACTAAGGCTAACCTAAAACAAGAATACAAAATTAAAACAAACGCATCCGACAACGCAATCGGCGGACAACTCAGATAGCAAGACAACAATAAGAAGTTACACCTAGTAGCATTCTTTTTACAAAAGCTTAGCAGACTAGAACTTAACTACTTTATTTATAACAAAGAGCTTATAGCAATTATTTATGCCTTTTAAGACTAGTAATACTATTTAATTAAAGTAAAACACAAAATCAAGGTAATTACAGATTATAAGAACCTAACGCAATTTACGAT
>OY756932.1:221877-342544 GCA_963580335.1 Leptographium flavum | reverse complement strand
GGGCAAACAGAAACGCTCGAAGCCCGATCTTGCCCGTCCTGATCTGAATCAGGACGGCGCTCTCGTGCTTGAGCAGGCCGTGGTGCGCCCGAAGCGTGTCTTCTGTTTTCTTCCCTGGTGGCTTATCTGCTGGTCGGACCACCCGTCGTCTGCCGGGGCGGTTCATAACACTAAGACTTATATACCTAAAAGACTCTAAGAACTAGTTATTTAGCATGTTTATAAAGAACTAGCCTATAGACATTAGAGAATTAAAGCAACTAACTATAAACAAGGCTTAACAAGCTTATAACTTTTTAAGACTTAAAAGAATTGTTTAAGAGATAATAAAAAAGTGCAACATATAAGTCAAATATTACTAAGCACAACCTACAAAAAGGCTACTAGGTTTCTTGTCTTTATTGTAGCGGGTTGCCGCGGGTACGTCGCAAGGTAACACCGATGGAAGGTAGGTCCTATTGGCTAAGAAAAGAATTGGATGTCGCGTCGTCCCTGACCGCGACCTACGTTCCCTTTTATGCCTGCGATTCCCCAGCCTCTCCTATTCCCCAGCCTCTCCAGCCGCCTGGACCGCAAGCCGGCCCCACCTGGATCACAGGTCGGCCCGATTGTGATCCGCCCGGCAAGTCGGCTCAATTGCGATCATCAGTAGCCTTCCCAACCACTGCGGCTGGTTGCTAGTTCTCCGGACTGCGGCCTCGGCCTCAGTCCCGTCTCGGGCCCTCAGCCCGTCACATTTATTCTTATTATACCCTTTACTAGTCTTGTTTAAAGTTAGTATAAAACTATATTTATTGCTTTTAATTCTTTTATTACTTTTTTATAATAGACTAACTATCTTTTAGCTACTTTTAATCTTTCATGCTTTAGAGCTTAGGTTTTTTTATAAAAAAAACCAACTTTGCTTATGCTATTATATCCTGTCTTAAAAAGAGTAGACTATCTTTTAAATTATTATTATATAAATATTTAGCTATAACGTGATTTATAAGCGAGCCGAACATATAAGCGAGCCGAACATATAAGCGAGCCGAACATATAAGCGAGCCGAACATATAAGCGAGCCGAACATATAAGCGAGCCGAACACTCTCCACCACACTGTAACAACCATGCTTAATTGCTACACTACAACACTAGGAATCAACTATAATTACATGAGAAGCAGCTGAATTAGATGCTTCCGCACCCTCCTGGCAAGTGCGGGCATTATGGCCAGGCTTGCCGCACATACTGCAGCACCGAACCCTCGTACGAACCCCCCATGCACCACCACCATCCGGCTGCATTTCTTGCACTCCCTCCTCACCCATAGCCCCTAGGCCTATTACTTCCTGTGCATCTTGTACAGCAAGTGACCCTTTAAGCTGTACGCGCGTTCTTTTAGCTCTACGGCGCTTACTTAGTGCCTCGTTGGCCTTGCGGAGCGAAGACACCTCTGACCGAAGAAGAGCTACCTCGTGCATTACAACCTTCGTACCCTTGGCAAGCTGGTCCACAGCAGCTAACATCGAAGTCGGGGAGCTATTTTGATGGTTGGTAATGCGAGTCTTGATGAGTGTTGACTGCGGGTCGGCTTCTCGGGGGTTGTGTGGTGTCTGGAAGACCCAAGGTGGTGGGGTGCCGGCTCGTGAGATTGGGGGTGTTGGTGTACGAAGCTTGACATCTAGCTTAGAGAGCACCCTCTCTGGATCGTGTGGCACTAGGCCAGCACCTGCAAAGCCGCCTTGGATATTCTTCTTAGTAATAGAGGCAAAGAAGGCCTTGCGAAAAGCGCAAAGGAACTCGAGCTTGCTGATATGGTTGATATGCGTGCTTGATCCAATCTAGGCCAACAGCATTAGTCGTCCAGCCATTATCGGTAGTTGCAATGCGCCAGTCGGCTGGGAGGTCGCACTCGGTATACCAGTTGGCAAGGTGATACTGCGCGGCTAAGATAATGAACGGAGGGACATCCCAGCCAAGGGCATTAACGCCTTGGATAACTGTTGCCCACTCGCGATTGCCAGGCTGGGCCAGCTTTGCCTTGCCACGGCCATCCGAGGTCGTAATCACCATGCCCGCAAAGATGATGCCCATCATGAACCCAGTCTCATCAAAGTTGTAGACATCGTCATCCAGGATGCCATACTTGGCCTTGACGTTCCACACGAGGGCAAACCACTCGCCAACAACCTTTGGGTCCTCGCACTTGGCCCTCTGGTAGTCGTATCGACGCGAATAACGCGTCCGGAGCTCTGGCTGGCGTCTGACGAAGTTGTGTGCCCAGAGCTTACCGACAGGAGGCGCGTCGCGTACGCGTAACAGATGGCTGGCCATATCTTCCACACCACACAATCTTGGTGGAAAAGATCGCGCAACTAGCTCAATGATATATTGAACAATGACCTCCTCTTCTGATGGAGTGAGCTTTTTCGAATTGGGTGGAGTGTCGCGTCGTGCAGGCCGGCCAGCGCGTCGGTCGTAGAGGTGTTATGAACGGGCACCTAGTTCCCTGAACTTCAGTGCTTCTTCACGGGTTTGTGTTAACCAAGGCGGTCAAGGCGTAACACAGTACTGGGTGTGAGTGCTAAGTCGTGGGCGTTGTCGGTGTTCTTCAGAGTGTGAATCATAAGCTGTGAGGCTACCACTGTGTGAGAGTGATACTTAGATTAATTGCTGAAGAGCTGTAGAAAGGAAACTATCTAGGTAGGGAGCGTAGGTTATATACATCTTTCCCGTTCTCCATCTCTTCCTGGATCGCACTTATCTCTTGCAGGAATTCTGCGATCCTGGATCGCAGCCTGACGTTATCAGTTTTTGCGATCCTTATCGTCACGTGACTTGTCGTACGCGTGACTCGTGGTTTCTGCCTTTGCAGACCGTCGGCCATTGGGTAGCTCTTGGGCCGTGGTGTGGGGGGGATCACCACAATCCGCTGCTTTAAAGAATGGCGCCTTAAATTAAAAGGCGCTTTGTTACTAGTAAAGGTGATCACTAACTGCTGTAACTTAGAGTATTTTATAACAACTAAGCTTTTAAACCGCTGTTAGGCTTGCTAGGCCGAATTCTTGTTTTGTTTTAACTTTGTAATTATATACTGCTCTAGGCAACTCTCCCCCGAAATTTTTTTACCACGCTAGTAGCTGCTAGATGTTTTGGCGTATCCGTATACCAAAACACTAACAGCTGCTTCCGACGGCGAAAATACCCTTTTCGAGTCGTTCAAAAGACAGGTATTTTGGAGAGTTGGCTGTCTTTTACGATCGCGCCTTTCGGCGACACGAAAACATTTGCCTAAACCACCTCGGCGGCTTATACGACGATCGATTGCCTCGTCTGTTAAGACTCGAAGGCCCTTTACGAGCACGCCGGCTAGCCCGTCGAACCTCCTCCGCGCAGGCATCGCTGCGTTTGGATTGCGACCTTAGGATCAGGAATCTGAAGGAGTTATACACTGGGAAGCTAGAGCAGGTTGGGCAAACGACTACACGCTTCAGCCAGCCCTTTTGGCGTCTGAAGACCTGAAATGTGTCCTCTTTTAGCTCTATCGGTCTACGCATAGGTATCTCTTCTGGGTCTGCCTTTTTGTATAGAACTGTATATAGTTAGGAGGACCTCCTTTACCTTCGAACTGGGACGCAGGCGGGCTATCCGTCGCGCGTCCCCGTCGCATACCCCAAGGGAGGTCGCCGCTCACGCGGCGCGACGTTAAAATTCAATCAATCAATCAATCAGCCGGACTTCTTCTCTTCGTTCGTATCCTGTTCTTTCCTGCGGCGGTAACCTGCCGCAACACCCCCCACGGGAATCGACCCGTGCTCAGGCGGCGGCCCAAGCGGCTGAGCCGCCTCGAGATACCTTACTTGGTCGGCTGGCTTCAAGGCAAGCGCCATAACCGCAATAAGTAACCCACATCAGCCTGCCCTCTGGCAGCTGCTAGTCGAAATGGGTGCCTGTCTGTATATTAGTAGTCCTTGTCTAGACGCTCCTTTGTATATAGCACGGGCACCATCCGATCTTCATAGCCCTGGACGGCAGCCGGCCTTACGGCCGGCGCGCCGCCCCGTCGCATACCCTACGGGAGGTTGCCGCTTGATACGGCGCGACGTTAAAATACAAACAAACAAACAAACGTTTGTATAAGGCCTAACCTCTAGGCATAAAAGATCCTTAAGACTACTAACTAAGACATCTTGCAGATTTGTGTTAACAACATCTCTTTCTAGAACGTGTATTTATAGCTGTAAGACACGCCTTCTCTTAAACGACTTCTTCTTAAACCACTGCATTAGCACGTTATTGCTAGTAGCGACTTTAACTCTGGTTACTCTAACTTTAAGCCTAGGGCTAAGGCGCACACTTACAGCATTGATCTCTTGCGCTAGACTATAGCACAAGGCATTGACTTTACTAAAGAGACTAGCGTAGCTACCTATAACTAGGGACACGTGCTTGACCTAGTGTTTTTAGACGTCCCTTTCTGCTAGACGACTGTCTGCAAAGACTAGACCACTAGATCAGACCACTAGCCTCTTTATACCATCGCCCCCCGCAGCATCGCTCTAGCCCCTTCTGCAAAGGCTAAAAACCAACTGCCTTAGGACTAGCTGCAGCTATTGTAAGACATTATAGTTGTTAATGCTGTCTCTCTTCTACAAATCATAGAGCATGCTAGTACAATGACAGGGGTAATAAATGTTAAAAAAATACATTGAGTAGCGCATCCTTACCTATTTAAGACTAACTAAAAATACATAAAAACATGAACAAAACACTAATAAAATCAAGTACCCGGCGTTTTTCTATCAATTTGTCCGTCCTCCGTTATTTTCCAGCACCTTTTGAAGCCTTCTGGGTATTGAATAGGCTAGAGAGAGTAAAAAGTCGTTGGGCACTGCCTCCCAAGCCTCTGAAATACACCGTCTAAGCCTGGCTAGATTCAGGCTTTGAATATCGTAGTGAACTTCCAACCAACACTTCATATAATGCCAGACGTTTTCGATAGGATTCAAATCAGGGCTTTTTGCCGGCCAGACCACTGTCTGAATATGCCTCTGTTGCAGCTCTTGTCTCGTCCTCCTAGAAGAGTGCGATCTCACGTTATCTTGTTAAAAAATGCGTTCTTGGCTAGGAAGAGTGCTGTAGAAGCCTTCTTCTAGAGGTAGAATCTTGTCCATATACTTATCTGAGTCGATGCCTCCAAGTCCTTTCTCCCAGAAGTGTGTTTGTTGCGCCTTTTCTCTGCTCAGCAAATTGGCCCTAAAACATCCAACCTTGTGGTCGTCTTTTCATCAAAGCATACGCTTCCGACGCTTCATCCTTATGAAGCGTGATCCATTGCTTCCACATTGGATCGTTGACTGCGTACGTCTCGTCTAAAAAGATCACACAGACTCCCAATCTTCTGGCCGAGGCCGCTCCCTTAAATATTGTCTGGCAAAGTCGCGTCGTGTTGTTTATGACGAGCCGTTAATAAAATACGGCGAGGGCGGACGGCTCGAGTAAAGCCAAGAGATTTCAAAGCCGTCGAGAGTACTTCTTCGCCATAAGTATTCAAAGGAAATGGAAGAACAAGAGGAAGATCACGCCAAGGCACACGGCGATGGGCTATATCAGCCTCGATCCATTCCTTGAGCCGTTGTTTTTCTGGTGTTCGTATTAACGGTCGGCGGCCAGACTTGTTTTTTCGTGGAGTTTGTGGCTGGGTGCAAGCCCATTGAACTTGTCGTACCGTATAGCTTGTTTCTTGAGCGATCTTTTCGTAGGACCAGTGGGCGTCTTCTCGAAGTGCTTTTATTCGAATTCGGTCATCGCGGGATAATTCTGTTGCCCGTTTTTGAACGGTCGTCACGACGGTGGTTACAGCGGCGGCGGTAGCGACGTCGGCGGCCGCCCTTACGGCGGTAGCAGCAGCGGTGATGGCGTCGGTGACTGCGGTTGTGACAGTATCGTCAAAATCCATTATTTATCGTGATGTTTACCGCAGTGTTTATGGTAGGTTTGTCTATTTCGTTCAACAGAAGGCGAAAAAACGCGTTCAATTTCAGTAAGTATCTTTACACCGGTTTTATTAAGAACATGCATAAAATGGCGCTGCAGGATATTATCTTTAAAGCACTACGCGCTGCTAGTAAGCAACAACCATGGCTAATCTGCTCTCTAGTAAGACGTTAACTATAGTAGGGCTTAGAAGACTCTAAGCAGCGCTGCTGCGCAAGCATGTAACCTTTTAAGCATGACAGAGCAGTAGCGCTAGCAAAGCAAGAGCTTAGCTGCGTTACCTATATTACTAAGCGATAGTACTAGCGCTACTGCATTAACAAGTGCAGCTTAGACGCTAACTTTTATAACGTAATTAGCTAGCATAAACTTAGCCCTACCTTTTGCTTTCTAGTATTAGTTATTAACAAGATAGTTATTTATAAGCTATAGGCTAAGGCAGCAGCTCTTTAGCACTAACTACTATAACAGTTTTTAGCAAAAAACAATCTGCTAGAGGTGCTACTACCTCTTAGCCCTAGTACTATCTCTTAGAGAATATTAGTTATTATAACTAAAGTTAAGGCAGCTACTATTTAGGTTGCTATAACATCCTTTAAAATAGATAAGATTACTGCCTGCTTGCTTTAAGAAGTCTAGACCTCTATTGGCCTTATAGTCTGCAACTTGTTTGCTAGCTATCTCTAGCTTAAGCACTTCCCCTAGGCCTAGCAAGAAGCAGAGGTCGTTATGCTTCTTAAGCTAAGAAGGACAGATCTCTCCTCTCTGTGCTTATAGCGCCTGATTGCGCTTATATCTTGCATTAGCAAGGGACTTAAGCGCCTAGTCGCCTGGCGTATGGCCTAGACCGCCCTTAAGCACCGTCTCTTTAGCCGCTAGCACATCGGCGCACTGCTTAAGCGCTCTGCCTCCGATCTCTTAACAGCCTTATAATACAACATAGACTTCGCCCTTAACTACGACCTTAAAGCATCCGTCCTTACGCTTAATATCTAAAAAGCGTTTAACGCGCTCCTCTTAAATCAGCTCTTAGACCACATGCAGTAGGCTAGCTAGTTATAAATATGCCTTAGCTTTGTCTATAGCTTTCTATCACACTGCTGACTATATATCTGCTACAAGTCTGTTAAGACCTTGTTTAAAGCCGTCTAGTGCAAGACGCTATAGGGCTTGCCCCTCTCAGCTATCCTCTTTACCTTATATATATCGCTAAACTGCTCCTGCAGGCCTAGACTATGCGGTTTAGGTATACCGACAACATCTGCCTAGTTTGCTGCAGCCCCTTAGTCTACAATAACGCAGATCGCCTAGCCAGCAACCTAATAGCAGTTATGCAGGACAAGGCAGAACTTCTACACGTAACTTAACGCAAGCACAACGACAACCCTTTAGTTATTGCCGCCGGCTAGCATATTAATCCAGTCCCCCCCCCTTCTTACAGCTGCAGCGCTGCTTCTTGCACTCTAGTAGCTAGGTATCTAGTTCGACTAACGGCTTTCGTTCTAGCGCCATGTCTAAAAACAAGCCCGCCGCGCACGCTAGGTTTGCCTAGCACCTCTGATTCCTTACAGCAACATAATTTAGGCTGCCTGCAGCTTTAATGCGCAAGGCAGTCCTTACCTACGTCTTGCCCTTAGCGCTATACAGCGCTAAGGCCTAGTACATAGGCAGGACGCGCCTAGCACGCCGCAGACAACGCAGCGGCACTATAACATGCATAGGCATAGGCTAACACACCGACTAGATCTAACAGGTTATTACTTGTGGTGATCCCCCCACACCCCGGCCCAAGAGCTACCCAATGGCCGACGGTCTGCAAAGGCAGAAACCACGAGTCACGCGTACGACAAGTCACGTGACGATAAGGATCGCAAAAACTGATAACGTCAGGCTGCGATCCAGGATCGCAGAATTCCTGCAAGAGATAAGTGCGATCCAGGAAGAGATGGAGAACGGGAAAGATGTATATAACCTACGCTCCCTACCTAGATAGTTTCCTTTCTACAGCTCTTCAGCAATTAATCTAAGTATCACTCTCACACAGTGGTAGCCTCACAGCTTATGATTCACACTCTGAAGAACACCGACAACGCCCACGACTTAGCACTCACACCCAGTACTGTGTTACGCCTTGACCGCCCTGGTTAACACAAACCCGTGAAGAAGCACTGAAGTTCAGGGAACTAAGTGCCCGTTCATAACAGTTCTTTTAAGGTAGACTTTAATTTTTTAGGTGTAAGTAGTAGAAGTCTGTTAACTCTTGTTAAGCGTTTATAAGGTGTTTTACTAGTTCTTAGGTGTTTTTAGCATTTAAGTAGTTCTTTTATTTAGTAAGGTATTTGCCGTTACATTATTGTTTTAAAATTTGCTCTACTTTATATTCTTTAGTATCGTTTGCCTTTATTAAGGTTTCTAATCTAATGTCTAATGAATGTAATAAACCATTACACCTATGGCCTAAAGGGGCGGCAAAACACAAGAATAGCACATGCAAATGTTACGTAATAGTAAGGATTAACAGATCAATGTTGCAATCTAGCAATCTACGCGATAGGGATCGCAGACTCGCTGTTGCAAGCCAGCGATCTAGGAAGAGATAAAGAACAAGAAACTTGTAACGTGGTTGATAAGCGAGTCGCTCAGATAAGCGAGTCGCTCACTTCGTACAACCTTTATAACAAAAAGCTCAATTACACAACCACAACAAGTGAAATCGATTAAAACTACTCGGAACTATATACATCAGACATCTCTACTTCCTTCTGACAAGTGCGCGCATTATGTCCTCTCTCGCCGCAAGTGCCACAGCGCCGTCCACCTGGCTCAGCCCTCCTTTGCCGACCACTCCTCGCCTGCGTTTCCTGCCGTATTTGCTCCTGTGCGCCTTTTTCATCTAGCAAGTCTTGTCCTTCTTGAACTGTAAGAGATCCTCCATGCCGTACACGTGTCTTTTTTGCTCTCCGGCGCTTGCTTAGTGCCGCATTTGCTTGTTGAAGCGTTCGAACCTCGGCCGTTAATAACGCGTAGGAGTGCATCATTGCTTGCGCACCCTTGGCAAACTGGTCAATGGCACTGAAAATTGGCGTTGGCGAACTGTCTTTGCTTTTCCATGTCGTTCGGCGCGCGTCACGACCATAGATGGGGTGATAATGCCGATTGCAAAGCCAGTCTCGTCAAAGTTGTACAGGTCTGCGTCGGCGATGCCGTACTTGGCGCGTAGATTCTGCACCAGCGCGAACCACGCTCTGATTTTTTTAGGATCTTCGCAGAGGGCTCTCTGGTAGTCGTAGGGACGATTAAAACGCGTCTGGAGGTCTGGTTGTCGCTTAACAAAGTTGGATGCCCAGCGCTTTCCGACGCGTCTCGCGTCGCGCTCTGCGAGCAAAACATTGGCCATATCTTCCACGTCCGCCAACCTAGGCGGAAATCCTCGCGCATCTAAGTCGAGAATGTATTGGAGAAGAGCCTTCTCTTCTAGCTCTTTTAATTTCGAAGAATTGGCGCGGGTGTCGTGTCGAGAGCGTCGGCCGTTCATTCTGTCACGAAGTGTCGAGTATGGGACGTTGTAGGTCTTTGTGGCGGCTCGGATACTAAATTTTTGGTCTTTTCTTATAGCTTCGATAGCCAAAAGTATCCTACTTTCGAGAGAAGCTGATTCCATTTTTTGTTGTAGAGAAATAATAGGTTGAAGATGAGTTACGGTTGTTGACGTGGAAAGTGAGCGACTCGCTTATCTGAGCGACTCGCTTATCAACCACGTTATATAAAAACACATACAGATCTTTAGCAATTAACCTATTACTCTCACCTAGTAGTAGCCTTATTGTCACAGACCCGCCGCCTAGCTTGCTGGTCGCTAGCAAGCATTCTGCCGCTGCACCCCGCCTTACCCCTGAATCCTGTATTTAGTCTGACTTCTGCCTGCATCCTGTATTGTAGCTCCTTGAGCTACGTCCTCGTCTTCAACCTGACCCCCACCTGCACCTCCTGCGAGACTAGCCATAGACCATATACTATCGTTCACCTGCTCGTCCCCACCTACCTGACCCCCCGCCTGCCCGCCGTGACACTTATAGCCTATAATTTACACCTTAAAGAACTACGACCTTGCCTACAACTTAGCACTAACTAACTATACTATGTCTACGCCTTAATCGCCCTAGTTAATACAAACCCTATAAAGACGCATTAAAGTTTAGGGAACTAAGTGCTTGCTTATAACATTTAGGTGTGCTAGTTTTAGTAATAATATATAAAATGTTAATGTGATGGGCTAAAGCCCGTTACTCGGCTTAGAGCCGAACTGAACATCGCCAACCTCGTCGCTCTCTCTCCCAACCTCCCCAGCCTCCGGCTGGCCTTCGACGCTGGTCCTGGACTTGCCTGTATATATATAGCTTGTTTCTCCCATACGGATTACTTCCTTCTTTTGCTCTCCAAGTTAGTTTTTCAATTCAACTGGTCATTGCCTCAAAGATTCTTTCCTTTGGCCATGACCCTCACAGTTAAATGTATTTATATGTTTGCTAGTAGTTTTAGCTAGTGAGTAACCTTTAAAAGCTTATTTTTAATTCTAAATAGTTTAATATTTTTATAGTTAAGCTTATTGTTCAGTTAGTTTGTCTTAATAGCAAAAAAGATAAACGTTATCTTTCTTCTTTGAGGTTAGTCTCTTAATCTTTATCTTGTTTGCGTAGTATGCTACTTGTTTTTAGACAAGTTTTAAGTCTTGTTAGATGTCACGGGCTGACAGAACGGAGAGGCGAGGACGAGGATCGGTTCGGAACAGCTAGTCTTCTACAGAGGGTGCAGGCAGGGTTGAGACAAAGACGTAGCTTAAGGAGCTACGTTCAGGAGGCGAGTGCGAATCGAGGATAATCCTCGATGGCGGTCTGCAGTGGCAGTACTTGGGGCACAGCCACCCCTTGGTGGCTGGAGAGTGGGGTAGGTCTATGGGCCTGGCACGGCGGTCCGTGACACGGTCAAGGCGTAACACAGTACTGTGTGTGTGAGTGCTAAGTCGCGGGCGTTGTCGTAGTTCTTCAGAGTGTGAATCATAAGCTGTGAGGCTACCACTGTGTGAGAGTGATACTTAGATTAATTGCTGAAGAGCTGTAGAAAGGAAACTATCTAGGTAGGGAGCGTAGGTTATATACATCTTTCCCGTTCTTCATCTCTTCCTGGCTCATCTAATGATACAAATGATCCTTATCTCTTATCTACACGTGACATACTCACGTGTCAGTAGCGCATTCTGCCAGCGCAGACCGTTAGGCCGCCTCTTGGGTCGTGGTGTGGTGGGTTACCACATTTAGGTCTTAAGAGGATTAGTCTTAGTATAGACCACGCCATTTGTCACAGACCTGCTGTCTGGCTTGCTGGTCGCCAGCAAGCAGTCTGCCGTTGCACACCGCCTTTCCCCTGACCTCTACCTGCATACTGTATTGTAGCTCCTCGAGCTACGTCCTCGTCTTCAACCTGACCCCTACCTGCACCTCCTGCGAGACTAGCCATAGACAACATACTACCGTTCACCTGCTCGTCCCCACCTACCTGAAACCCCGCCTGCCCGCCGTGACACCATTGCTCGAAAATGGGTGGCTTAGACTTAGGCTGTCACAAGTTGAGAACAAGTGTAGCAGGCGACACTCTGAGCGCCATACTATGTTGAACTTGCCGACAATTGGCGTTAGAAGGAGGAGATTACTCTAAAAAATGAGGTTGGTAGGATTAGCTGCACAAAAGGGAAAATAAGAATAACTATCTTGAATGACTTTTATAATGTTTGCCCGTTTCGCCGTCTGAGTATGGTTTCGCACGATGGTGCCGAGCAGCTTGACATTGTGTTGCCTACCTTTCAAACAAATGTGCTCGTAGCACCACAGGCTTAGTAGATCGGATCGTGTGTCGTGACGCCCGAAATGAGCCTGCGTCGGCCATATGCCCCGTGGTGATCCTGGGCGCGCCGCCCTGACGCGCTGGCACAACCGGATGATGCAGTCGGCGAACTCCTCGACCGGCAACAGCTGCTTGTCGAATCTGACGTTGCATGGATAGTAGTCCTGATACTGGGTCAGCTTCATGTAATAGCCACCGAGCAGCAGCAGCTGGTTGCAATGGATCAGGTCAACTACCGGCGTGGCCGCCAAGCTGCCCCCCAGTCATGTCCAGCGCCGCCTGTGCTGTCTGCGGCGGAGTCAGGTAGCTGACACTCGCTGCGGCCCAGAAACTTGATCTGGCCGGCCACTGTCACGTTCTGGCAGCTCAGATTCATGCATGTCTGCATCTACTCGGCCGTGCCCGGTCACCCGGCCGCCTAAAGACGATGTCGGGGACCCAGTTGCGCCGTCATTCTCGCTCGACACGGACGATGCATCCATCAACTCATACATGTACGGATACATCTTGAGACAGCCGAGAAGGTGTCCGCTATGTAAGCTAGGTGCAGGCCCGACAGGCTATCATAGCGTCGAACAGCGTATTATAGAAGAGGCCTATGTTGAGCAAAATGTAGTTGTACAGGTTGTTGCTAACACGGTTGCACAGGATGCAAAACCGCACGGTCGTTGTAAAGGCTGCGACAGCGGCAGCACCAGGCCGCCACCGCCTTCGAAGAGCGCCAGCAGTTGACATCCAGAAGCCTTTGGCCTAGCAATGACCATTGCTCTGCTGGCACGCTGTCAGACGCCAGCGTAGATGGTGACAATGACAGCTCATCTACATTAACAGCGGCGTAGCTGAACGCCCTCGGCCGTCTTGTCGATGCTTCCTGAGTCCTTCGCCTAGAACCGCAGCTACTAGAAACGAGCAGCCCAAATGCAGGCGACGGTATGCTTTGCAAACCGGGCAGCGTTCGTCGCAACGCACCTTGCGCTACAGGTAGGTAAAGCAGTCCGTCTTGGGCCGTTTCTTCCGGCTTGGGGCTCTCGGGTCCTGCCATGGCGCTCATTAGTCTACTATCAAGTCGGCGACAGGAGAAAGCCGCCATGCTGCAGGCGGCCTGCTCAATGCAGGCGACCCTTGCCTAGCTGAGCCACGTCGCAGATATTTGGCTGTGTCAGCTACAAACGAATAGCCGTTATCGCAGCTGATGGTCAGACTTGCTTGACCGTGTGCTTGGCTATCTGTCTTCACCGTCGTCGCCAAATGGACGATGATTGATCAGTGTGCTGTGCTCATGATTTTTTGGTTAATGCGAGAAGATGGCTACAATTTTCGAGGAAATGGCTGACAAAAAAAACCCAAAAGATCAATGAAATGTCCCAAAAAGAAACTTTTGTTTGAAGAGAAGGTCCTGCCCGGAATCGAACCGGGGCTACTGGAAATTTGACTCGCATCAGAATCCAGTGTCCTAACCGCTAGACTACAGGACCCTTGTTGGTGTCGGCCAATCATGTCGTGGACTTCAAGTATCCAGCTCTACGGCGTCTGATATCTCGAGTTCTGTTTGTTAGACTCACTCATGTATGATGCATATACGGGTTGCGACTCTTGGCGGCGCCCTCTGTACTTCCACAAGTGGGATTTCACCAACTTTTCCTTCGGCGCCATCCTCCTGTGGCACGAGCTGCCACACCGCTCTATCTATTGCCCCGAGGGAACATTATGGCACGACATCTGCAGAGAAACGCCCAGTAATGCTCACCGCCGCGTCGACAGTCCCGAAAATCGCCCACAATCGATACGAATTGGCTGGGTAATGGTCGCCCGGGGGGGGGGGGGGGGGGGTTATCGTGTCATGAAATGAGAGGATAAACGCCGGCCCTGAGCGGTATGCGGGCACGTGACAGCACCAGGGCCCCAGGGGCGGAGGCGGGCTGACGTTACGCCCCTTACTTTTGCCGTGCGACGTGAAAAAGCGTCAACGCTTTCTGGCCCGGGACTGCCGATGTTTTCGCAGCAACCTAGCGAATTGCATCACCCTGACGCCGCCGGCATCGCTTCTTTTCTTCATCCTTACCACTGCCGCCGCGCCCGCCAACTATAGCCATGGACTTCCACGAGATCCCCGGCCAGGTCACTGTGTGGTTGGACGCCGCCTCTCACACCTTCCAGCGCGTCCCTGGCTCGGCCGTCTTGATTCGATATGTCCGGTCCAGCTATCAGAATGATCCCATCCGCTCAGCGCTCGAGCTGGTGCTCGTCCTGTTCTTCATTCGCTACCTGCTGTCACCCTCCTACTCGACCTCCAAACAGAACTTTGTCAAGCTCTCCGAAGATGTACGTTCTTTATACTCGCACCCAAAGGTTCCTGGCTGACTTTCCCCCTTAGGAGATTGACGAGCTCATTGAAGACTGGACTCCGGAGCCCATTGTCGAACCCCTGACGTCAATGCAGGAAATCGAAGCCGACCGGCTTCCCGTTCTCGTCGGGTAAGTGCGAGCTGCCCGCCGCAATTTGGACAATTGACTGACAGCCCTGCCACAGCCCCGCCGGCCCCAAGGTCAAGCTCGTCTCTGGCCGCACTGTCGCCAACCTGGCTTCCTACAACTTTTACAACTTCAACGGAAACGAGGTCATCAAGGAAAAGGCCATCCAGACCCTTCGCACGTATGGTGTCGGCCCTTGCGGCCCGCCGCAGTTTTACGGTACCCAGGACGTACACATGAAGGCCGAGGCCGACATTGCCGCCTACCTGGGCACCGGAGGCTGCATCGTGTATGCTCAGGCCTTTTCCACCATCTCAAGCGTGATCCCTGCTTTCTGCAAGCGCGGCGACATCATTGTTGCCGACCGGGCTGCCAACTTCTCCATCCGCAAGGGTCTCGACGTCTCCCGCAGTACCATCCGCTGGTTCGACCACGGCGACATGGAGGACCTGGAGCTCCAGATGAAAAAGGTTGCAGAGGAGCAGGCCCGTAAGAAGAAGCTGACGCGCCGCTTTCTCGTCGTCGAGGCCATGTCCGAGACTGTTGGCGACGCTGCCGATCTGCCAAAACTGGTATGGTACACCCTGACCATGCTTGACCATGCTTGACCATGCTTGACCATCCCCTTACCTTTGCACTCTCCGACTAACCACAAACGTCCAGATTGAGCTCAAGGAAAAATACAAGTTCCGCATCATCCTCGACGAGACCTGGTCCTTTGGCGTCCTTGGCCGCACGGGCCGTGGCCTGACTGAAGCCCAGAACGTGGATCCTTCGCAGATCGACATGATTGTTGGCTCTCTCGCCGGCCCCTTTTGCGCCGGCGGCGGATTTTGTGCTGGCGAGAAGGATGTTGTTGAGCACCAGCGTATCATGGCAGCGTCTTACACCTTCTCCGCGGCCCTCCCGGCCATGCTCGCCACGACCATCAGCGAAACCATCGGCCTTTTGCAGACCAATCCCGATATCCTACAGCAGTGCCGCGAGAATATCAAGGCCATGAAATCCCAACTGGACCCGCGAAGCGACTGGGTCACCTGCACGAGCGCTCCGGAGAATCCCGTCATGCTACTGGTCTTCAAGCCGGAAGTTGTGCGCAGTAAGAGGCTCACTGTGGAGGACCAGGAGAAGCTGCTCCAGGAGTGTGTTGACGAGGTAAGATGCAATTTGGCTTTGCCATCGACCGTATGCGCTGACAGATTACACACAGACCTTGACGAACGGCGTGTTGATCACGCGGCTCAAGACACTTCCCATCTCGAGCACACAGAGCGCCAAAGAGGCCGCCGAATGGACTATCCAGCCTGCTCTCAAGATTTGCGTCACCATCGGCCTGACCAAGAAGGATATTGAAAAGGCCGGCGCCACTATCCGCCACGCCATCACAAAGGTCATGTCACGCAAGGCCAGCAGCAAGCTTGGTCTCCCCGCCGCTGCATAGACACGCCACGTGATCTGGATGGATGGCTCTTCCAGCCACTATGCTTTTCCCGTTGTTTCCTGCCTGTCTTGCTCATGACTTTGCCCGGGGCGGCTTATGCTGCAGAGACGATGAACGTACGGAGTACACCTTTCATAATATATTTTAATAATACAGACCGTGACGCAAATGGCGGTGGACTTGGGTGGCAATGGTTAGGGGAAGCGCACAATGAATAGAACTTGCATCCAATAATGGTCTTCATCGTGCACCAGAACCACTTGTGAATCGTGAATTACGCCCCAGCAGCAAATTCATGCGGACTAAGGGCTTCAAAATCTAAAAAATCCTATGTACCATGGCACCACTTCCAATGGATAAACAGAAACCAGAAAAGCACGCACTAAACGAAAACAAACAAACAGAATAATCAAAGCAGGTGCAGTGTTCCGAGAAATCAGACCACACAAGCCTCCGGCCACCATCCATCAAACTGATCGAGACTTTGCCTGCAGCTGTTTCCCTGCACCTGCCAGAAACACCACTCAATGTATACACCAGGGCCAAGTAAGGATGATATCCGGCTCCATGCTGCATCCGGCAAAATTCATTAGGTTTGTGGCATACATATCATACAATTTCCAGTCCGCTGATTTGCTCTGGTTTGCCGTCGATGTGATGGCAAGCCCGCTAAAACAAGCGGATCTTCTTGCTGCCTGCTGTGCCTGTAGCTGTAGATGATCCAGTCGCAGTCCCGGTCCCGGTCCCAGAGGTGTAAGCGCCGGTGTAGTTAGCAGCGCCGGTGCCGGTCTGGGTGTGTCCTTCCGTATCATTGTTGTCAAGACCAGTCGGCTGGATCAGGTTGGTGCTGTTTAGCTGATCAGCGATGCTGGACGGGATCAGCTTGCCAGCAACCAGCGGCGCGACGATCAGAGCGACAAATATGATGAAGATGACAAAGTACAGAATGGCGAAGCGCACCACCCTGCGCTTCCGGAGCTTGGACTGCTTCATCGTGTAAATCGGAGGACGAATTTGTTGGCTGTTTTGTTTGTTAGAATGCTGTACGGGCCGAGAGAAAAGCGCAAGAAAACATACCTAGGACGCAGCCAGAACAGCATCATCGAGTGCAGCTTGTCAATCTTTGGGATCACAATGACCGGCAGCATCAGGAATAGGATAATGTGACCGAGAACAAAGTCACCCGCAAACAGGCTCAGCTCGGTGATCTTGCAGAGGTATTCACGACCCGGCTGCGACATCGAGTGCCAGCCCATAGAGTACCACTTGCCAGTCCAGAATGCAATGTTCGACTGGTCAGTCTTGAACTCGCGAGTCAACGCCAGCGAGATGATGAGTTTGACAACAAAACGCTGGACACACACCACGCAAATCATTCCGAGAAGCGTGCGCGGGAAGTTGAAGCCCTCGAGGAAGAACAAGACTACCCAGAAGACCAGGATGACAATGACCGCAATGGCGTGGGCGATACCAGCAAGGACACTGCCAAACTTCTTGCAGCACATGCTCAGGACCGGACCCATACAACAGGCCATGCCGAACATCGCACCAAGCGTACCCGCGTTGACAGCAATGGGGCCGAATGCGATAATGGCAATGCGAATCAGCGAGGCCGTCGCCTTGGCATCTGGGTTGTGCTTGGCTACGCCTGTCTGGGCGTTGATGAACAGGTACGGAATGAGCGTGACGACAGCCAGCAGGAGCGGCGACAGAATCTCGCCTAGGAACAGGTTCGTTATGGCCGCGCGAGGAACGTCAGAGGAGAGCTTGCCAGACGGGTCGCCCACGACCTTGCGCTTGTAACCCGTGATCCGCGTACGCGACAGACGGCTGTAGGCGATCCAAGAGGATGCGTGCGAGCGTGAGTTACCACGGGACATCCACCGAAGGAAGTCGCGGTAATCGATAAAGAAGTCGTTCCACGCAAACTGGTGTGGGTTGTAGAGGAAAGGCGACACCATCAGGGCCAGCAGCGAAATCCAGAAGTATACCAAGCCCGCTTGAAACACTGTGGCAGTGGCAAAGAGCAGCATCATGATGAGTCGAGAGCCAAAGTAGATCGATGGCCCAGCAAACCGGGAAAAGAGCACGCCGAATGGGATGCGGGCCGTCGCGAAGCCACGGCCAGTACCAATGTAGCGGGCGCCACCAAACGAAAGATCCTGCTGCACCGAGTTGGCGTAGATCTGGCAGACAAAGACTTCGAAAAAGGGCGAGAAGGAGAAAAACTGCTTCAAGAAACGCAGTACGGCGCGCAGAACACCTCTCTCCATGAGCTCCTGCACGACGAGGGGAATGTAGGACAGGAAGAACACGACGAAGATGGACAAGATACACCGGTACACCCAGTCCTGCAGAGCGTCCGTGTTCTGGCAACCAGTCGGGTACAGCGGGTCGGTGATGGGCACGTCGCGGTTGTAGGAGCAGGCAATCGTCTCGTGGCGAAGAGCACCGTAGCTGAGCAAGCAAACCATGAACATCTGGACCGAGAACATGATGAACATGTTGTTCAGATGGAAGCCAGGATGGGCGTAGTAGAAAGACAGGAACCGATCCAGAGGCAGTTGCGTGCCCAGGTAGTAGTACTCGCGCGACAGCATCTGCTCGCCCATACCGGTGCCAATCTTGGTCGTGAAGTTGAGAATGGAACCGAAACCAAGATCACGACCCTTGCCACACTGGTAGTACTCGCAGTGCTTGATGCGGCCACCGCGGAGCAGAGCATTCATACCGGCGTAAATATCCTCGTTCAGGTGCAGACCTTTTTGCGCCTTGGACACACCACCGCGCGTAGTCATGAAGATGCCGTTGAGGAAATCGGGGTGACCGTAATGGAGCTTGCCGCCAATCTGAGCCAGTGTACGCGCAAAGAGCGTACCAAACGTTTGTTCCTTGCCAGCCGCAATGTCACCGAGAATACCAATGTTTTCCGAGAAAATGTATTCGCGGGCGCCGAGAATAGCCACAGGTGCGCGGGTCACATTCTTAACGCCCGGGGTGTACGGCGAAACATTCTCAACCTTCATCTCCTCGAACTCGGCCAGCACGCTGCGGATCTTCAAGCACTCCTCGAGATAGTTGTCCTGGTTGGCGTCGATGAGCTGGATGTACTCGCCACGGTAAAAGATCAGAGCGTGGTTCTGGTTATCCGACTTGCCGTCGCCGAGAATCGGGTTGCCAGACAGTTGCACACGGAACTTTGGCCGGCGCATGCCGTTTTCCATGATCTCCGAGTGGCCATCAATGAGACAAGAGTACAGGCGCGGCTCCTCGCCCTCCTCAACGGGGGGCTCCTCGTCCAGGTAGGCAATCTGCAGGTCAGGGTACGCGCGCAGCAGGAATTCGGCATTCTCCATTTCCTCCTTTTTGAACTTGGCGAAGCGCTGCATAGAGACGACAATCTTGAACTTGCGGCGTGCCATGCGCTCCAGTTCACGCTCTAGCTTGTCCGAGTTGGCACCAAACATTTGCACCACCTCGGGGTTCTCGACGCGATACAGCAGCTTGATGGCGCGGCTGTAGTTCATGAAACCGGAAATTGTGCGGTACAGCGTCTGCGAACGAAGAGAAGCCCAGATACGCGTGCGTAGGGTGTACTCGGGCGCAGACGACTTGAAACCGATGCAGTAAAAGGGAAGATCATCAATCTTGCTCTTGGCTGTCTCCTTTTCGTTCTTCTCGTTGCTGCCGCCGTTGAACTGGGACGTCTCATCTGCGAGAATCTTGGTGTCCTTAACGAAGCAGTCCCATTCATGAGGATGCAGTTGCTTGAGATACTCCAGCAGAGTGACACGCGAGTAGGGCTCGTCCTCCCGGATGATCTCCCGCAACGACAGAAGAATCTTCTCGCTGTAGTGCGGAATCATAACGGTAAAGGTGGGCATGTTGTCAACAGGCAGCGGCTCAGGAATCGGCGTAGACAGCGACTGAGCAAAGAACGAGATGCGACGCTCAGCCTCGCTGTACGAGGGGAAAAACTCCGTCTTGAACGAATGGTCTTCCTGGGAGACGAAAAAAGTCGGCGCGCGCAGTGTGCGCTTACCCTCCTGCTCCGACGGCACCTGGTGGTATAGTAGCTTTTGAACGTGGTCGATTGCCAACAGATGCTCGCGGTACATCGAAATGACAACGGCATTCCAAATTTGCGAGACAAGCACCTTGGGCTTATACTTGATCTCCATGTCGGTGGTGGCTAAAACCTTGGAGTAGATGCGCTTGGGAAGCCGAGAAAAGATGTTGCGCCAAGGCGTCCAGATCGAGGAACCGAGATAGAACGAGCGGGCAATGGAACAGACCGAGTTCAAAATGACGTACCACAGGTACGTGTCGAGGAAAAAAAAGATCAGGTCCGTAAAGGCCATGAGACCAAGCAGGATCTGTGGGTGGTAGGCACAAAGGTACTTCTTGACAATTGTGTCGCCCAGGCAGCTCTTCGTACTCATGATAGACAGGTACCGGATAGGGTCACGGAAAGACAGTGTCAGGAACACGTAGGACTCGCCCAGCTTGGCGCCGAAAACACACGCCCACATGAAGTAGGACATGAGAATGTCGTTGCCCTTGAGACGCGGGAAGCTGGCGGTAAACGTCTGGCTGGCGACGTAGCGGCGCGAGTTTCTCGTCAAGTAGCTGCCAAACAGGGCACCAAGAGGCATGACCGAGAAGTAGATAAAGGTGACCAGAGCAATAAAGAAGTGCACAACACCCAGAATGAGCGCGACACGCGTCTTCTGCTTCTTGGTGTAGAGGGCCGTACTGGCCTCGGGCAGAAAGACGTAAATGCCAGGAGCGATGTTGATAACGAGGATGCCAATGAAGAAGAAGAGCTTCTTGGTCAAGTGCTCAGCACCAGCCCACTTGCGTGGGACGTGAGCCCATTCCGAAATGGTAGCCACAACCTGGACGAAAGCCGCAAAAGCACCACCAAAACCGACGATAGACCACTGAGCTGAAGCAGGAGGCTGCTGGTTCACCTGCTGCTCGTAGCCCGGAACAAGAAGACTAGGAGCGTTGTGGGCCGTGAAAAACCACCACATTGTGACGTGAATGATCCAGATGCGGTTGAAGTTGGTGATCATGTGGAACCAGGAGCGAGTCTCCTTGTACGTCTTGAAAAACACCTTCTTCCAGTTCACCTCGACGAGCTTGAGGTAGCGCTCGGCCGGCGGGATGTCCACGAGCTTGCTCTTGTCCTCGAGGATAATGCGCTCAATACCCTCGGGGTACCAGAAAAGCTGGTTGCAGTCATCATACCCAATAATTTTGTTGTGGTCGCGCTCGCGGCGGACGTAAACACCGTCGAGAATCTCGTAACCCTGATCACGGACGTAGTTGTATAGAGGCGTGATGATGGTGTTCAAGTATGTGAACTCCTCGACCGGCTCAACCACATTCTGACAGGCAGGGGAGTTGAGGTAGTCGTCGGCGCACTTGAAGATGAAGCACAAGCACTCGGGCATGAAGCGAACCTGGTTGGCTTCGCCCCAACACAGCAGGTACAGCGCAATCTGGCGAACACGGTCGTGCTGCGACATGCGGTTCATGCGCGTCTTCCAGCGGTACTCGGCCGCCTCGAGCGACTGGTCGCCCTCCAGATCCTCTAGGACCTGGTCCTCGCTGACCGGCTCCTCCTCATTCTTCTTCTTCTTGTTTTTGCGAGACTTGCGTGTAAGGCCCTTGCCCTTGATGTTGGCAAAGCCAACGGCATCGTCGAGGTCCAAATGGGCGGCAAAGTACCATTTCCGGTAGTTTGCATTGTCGCCGCCAATGTAGTCGGCATGAAGAGACAGCAGAGCCTGGTTCGGGGTCATGCGAGAAGCACGCGAGTCCAGAAGAGTCATGAAGTGGTCGTACATGTTGCGCATGCTGTCACGCTGGAAACCAAACTTGGCCGTCAGGTCCATGAAGATGTCTTCAATCTCCTCCTTTGAAAGAGGAATCTGGGCGTCTGCCGTCCACGCCGGGTACGGCTCACGCGAGCGCTGGCCAGCAGGTAGCACGTTGGCATAATCCAGGCCGTAGTTGGGAGTAGAAGCACCGGAGGAACGATTGCCGCCGTACGATACCTGGGAGGAAGGTGGGCGGAAACCACGAGCACCCGCAGCGGCCTGGCCGTCACCGTAGTCGTACTGCTCGTCGCCACGACCGTAGTAGTCCATGTCTGCAGCACGGGCCATGTCAGAGCGCATGGTGAAGTCGCTGAAGGTCTCCGAATCCTCTTCGGAGCCATGGCGCTGGCCACCCTGTGCGTAGTTGCCAGTCTGGTCATAGCCCTGATCGTAGTAGCCGTTTTGGTTGTTGGCACCGTTGTTATAGTACTCGTCCTGGTATTGCTGCTGGTCGTTGTTCTCGTAATAGCCGCCGTCTTGGTGGTACGGGTTGTTACCATCGGCATTGTAGTAGCCGCTATAAGTTTATTAGAAGTGAATCAGGAACAGCACATGCGCAAAACTGCAAAACATACTGCTCATCATAGTAACCATCATTCGGTTGGGCACCCTGGGCGCCTTGGGCGACTGGGGCACCCTGGGCGTGGGCGTTCGCAGTCTGGTCGTAGCCACCATTGTCATAATACTGCTGCTGGTGCTCGTCTTGATAGTACGAGTCCGTGTTGCCGTGCTGTTGCTGTTGCTGATGGCCATGGCCATCATCATACTCGTGTCCCTGATAGCCAGACATGTTGGCGGTCTAGGGAGTGGTGTCAGCCAGAATCACGAGTCGTGGAGGAAGAGAGAAAGGTGAAGAAAGTGCTAAACAGGGGATGATAAAGTGCTTTGTTGTTGTGCGGCAGTGCAGCAGAGCTGAAACTAGACTAGGCGTGCATTGTGATTTGATGGGTGGGTAGCCACTTACTCTTGGAGACGCGTGAGACGAACCAGGATCGTGCAATTGTGGGACACGGTGAGATTATTCCTGTGCAGGCGAGGCAGACGGAAAGAGTCGAGAACGGGTGGCCGGCCACAGCATTCGATCAACCAGATTGCTCGGAAAGGTTGTAGGTCTGGCTAAATGCAGCCTAGAGAGCGAGCGTCGAGAATGATGCGCTCTCAGTCGATCGGTGGTGGCGGTCGCTGTGAGGTGCGTGTAGCTCGTGGAATTAAAAAGATATGCGAGACCGATCACGAATGAACGAGTGAAAGAAGAGACAAAAGAACAAATGGGTTGCACCTAAGCGATGCACTCGCCGGCAGAGTCGTCGACCTGGCCCGGTTTGTGCTCTCGGACAGGAGGGGACAATAGGTCCAAGCGAGAGGCGTCCTGAAAACAGGACAGGAGTATGGTAGCCCGTCGTGATGGCAAACGAACGAACGGCTGTCGGAGCGAAGGAAGACAAAGAGAGAGTAGGGAAACACGGACAGAAAGAGACGAGACGTCCGTGGAAAGAAAAGGTATGGAGTACCCGTAGACGTCGAAAAAGGAGAGAGTAAAGGAGAGGAAATCTGAGGGAGGAGCGATTGCTGCAGGAGGTTGGCTAAGTGGGCTCTGCTAGGCTGGCGGGAGTTGCGGCGACAGGGGGCATCAACAATGTGGGCGTTCTAGCCAGAGATGCTGGCGCTGGGCGGACGAGTTGGCGGCGATGAAATTGGCGTTTTGCGGCGGGCGAAAAGGGGCTAGACAGAGGACACCGCGAGCATAACGGCGCGAAGACACTGAGACTTTGCCCGTCCGGAGCGCGATACTTGTTGCTGACGGGGTCAGATACGTCGGAGATACCTAGGACTGGGACGGGCATATGGCGGACGCCGGGCGCTGAAACAGGGGATGTGATCCGTACCTGTGGCGGCCATCAACACTAGTTCCCTGTCGTTGGGTGCTATTTTAATGCAGGCAACAGGGGCCTGGCCTTGGTCTCGGCGATGCGCTACACTACAGTGGGTACGCGTGTGGGTCTTGTGGTAGGATACGCAGGCGGTACTGCTGCGCTGCTGCCCAGCACAGGCCTCCGGCAGGTAGCGCGTTGTCTACGTATGCCGCCACTGGCATGCGCGAAACGATACGCGTAGAGTGCGAGTGGAATGGAGACGGTACGGAGTGCTCGTAAACAGCCACAACGACGCTTTGAAAGACTCTGCGCCGCGTATATCTCCGTCTCCGTAAAGTACTTCAGAGTACTTGGTTGTCGCCGCATCCCTCTTCCTCCATATCGTACTCTGTGGATGAACTCTCTAAAACTCCATTCTGGAGGAACCCATATAGCGCACGCGACGCGTCTGCTGTCCCTGCAGCCCCCATGGCTGCTCGTGCAATTGGTGGAGCCGCAGTGGCAAACGCGCTGTGGTCATGGCTCACTGCATTCGAAGATGCCGCGTGTTTCTTTCCGGCTTTTTGAGCGGTGACTATAATTTTCTCAATTTGTCGTTTCTTTTTTCTTACATTTTCTCCCCTAATCGTCGGCATGCAAGGTACTAGCGCTGTCCGTCTTTGCCACTCGCTGGCCGCCCAATAAAACGTCTGCATACTCCGCGCCCGTCCACGTAAACCGGGCTAAACACCTGTTGGCCCCACTTCACCGGCCTTTCTTATCGCCTCCAAGCGGCCCTCCTGGCGTCCTCTTCAGCTTGTCCGGCTCTCTTCCTTTGGAGGCCCCGCCTAAGCCCCTATTTCACACAAAGTTTTCTGGCCTTTGCACAGGCTATCTTGGCCATGTGTGCTCTCAGTGGCTCGAGAGTAGTAGCCCAGCCATTTCACGCCGACTTACCGACCGCCGGCCCGGCAGAGAAAGCCTCTCGATCTGGTTCAATGTCCGCAGCCAGCTTTTAGGCGCAAAGCCACTGAATCTTACTGTGTGTTCCATACCTGCCATGTACTTTTCAAAAATGTGGGCACATGCGTCGTCATGCACCTGCATGATTTGCCGCCGCCTTGGTCTGCTTCGTATCTTACGAGTACTGCGACGACAACAAGCTCGTATCCCGATGGATGGATCTCGTATTGATGTGTTCACTGTACCAAAATGCATGATTCTTCTCGTGTTTGCAGCCGCTTTCGTCGTTACCGTCCCTGTCCTTACAACTAATTGTAGATCGATGGCTAGAACAGTACCCCGTACTTCTACACAGTAAGAATACTTATATACTTTCAAAATAGCAATTGCAAGATATGGAGTAGCTCGGCTGGTATCGCCCGTCTTGGCGACGGTTCGCACAGATGCTGTTTGCTTCAGCCGTGTGCTATGAGCGCCACAGCTGGGTTGGACTCGAGCATCGCAGGTGTACTCGTCCTGAATCAGACCGTTAAGAGGGAGTTTCATCTCGGCTGGTCTCGATATTCTAGCTCGTGCGCCACGGTGCGATAGCAAGACCGTGCGTATGTCACGTGCCTTGTGTTAGTTGTCTAGCCAACTCATGCGAAACCGCAGTCGCGCATGTACACATGTTCGTCAGCCGGATAGTTCGCAGGCCAACGTCGCGACAGTGCCTTTATGTATGCCACATCGTCTAGTCGCATCTTTATCAAACATGGGTGGCCGACGAATTCTTATAGACAGTGACGACGACAGCGACGACTATCCCCCTCCGCGAGCGACGACCAATGCTACGACAAAGTCAACTCCAAAGCCGAGATCAGCAGGCACGAACAAGCCTATCGCGACAAAGGCTGGTGTACATGATCCTATAGCACCGAAAAGTGCGGCTGTACATCGCAGGAAACTCGGCCCCATCGAGAACGACAGCTCGCTGCTCCGCCCTTGGAGCATCGACGATCCCAGTCGATCCCAGCTGTCGGCCGAGCGAGCGCCATGCAGAAAACCAAAGCAGCACGTGGAAGTGCGGGCAAGACGGACAAGGCGTGTCTCGGAGCTGCCTGCAGATGATGCCGGCGAGATCTCTACCGAGGAAGCAACAGTACTAGAAAATGTCACGCTGCAGAACAGCGGCAGCGGTGATAGCAGCGACAGCGACAGCGACAGCGGCGACGATGACGATGACGACGACGACGACGACAGTTCCGAGTTCCATGGCCCTCCAGAAGAGGACCTCTCAAGTGACGATTCACTTGGCAATTTCTTCCCCTCGCCGTCCAAGGCGAAGCAGCCATCTTCCAAAGAACGCACGATAAGGAGCAACGCACGCTCCCAGCTAGCATCACGTCCTGCCCCGCCTGCCGAACAAGATGCAGATGAGCCAAGCTCGGTGTTCTACTCGGCCGAAGAGTCGTTTACAGACTCTTTGGTGAAGCCTATTTCCCGGCTCAGTTTGTGCGTCCTCGCATTGTTTTATACGGACCACTGCTCGTGTCTCTCCGCTAACATGAAGCTGTCTGGCCTGATAGGAACGATCCATCCAAAAAGAAGACTCGACAGGAAGCCCCCAAGCCGGCCCGGGCTTCCCAACCCACACGGACGACAACACCTCCACCCTCGCCACCACCGAAAGCACCTCACGGCCTCGTCTCGCCCACAAAGAAGCTCCCACGTATCCCGATGACTCCTCACCGGCCCAACACGGATGCTTTTTGGGACCAAGAGCTTGTCAATGACTGGAACACGACACACTCGCCGCGCAAGCTCCTATTCGATTCCGACGGGGCAAAGAAAAAGATCACTGCCAGCACCGCTACTGCCTTGTCACCGAAGAAGAGCACCACCTGTACCGCCGCCCAGGAGAGGGAGGCGAAGAAGATGTTCCAAAAGGGAAAGCAGGAGATGGCAGAGAAGTTTCTTGCCGAGCTGGACCGGACCATCACCGACGGCACCCTCGGACAGCTAGCGGCAGCGACAGGCGGAGTCCGCATCGTGTGGACCAACAAGCTCAACACGACGGCGGGGCGGGCCAACTGGCGGCGGGAGACACTGCGACCGAGACCGAACAAGACAGATGCAGCCGAGGGCAATGCAGCCTCGGTCGCCGCCATCCGCGTTCTGCACCACGCCTCCATCGAGCTAGCGGAGAAGGTCATTGACGACGAACATCGGCTGCTCAACGTGCTTGCACACGAGTTTTGCCATCTGGCCAACTTCATGGTCAGCGGGATAACCGGTAACCCGCACGGGCGGGAGTTCAAGGCCTGGGCCGCGCAGTGTTCGCGGCACTTTGGCGCACGCGGCATCCAGGTGACGACCAAGCATACGTACGACATTGATTTCCGCTACATATGGACCTGCGAAGCGTGTGCTGTGCAGTTCAAACGACACTCCAAGAGCATCGATCCGACGCGCCACCGTTGCGGCGCCTGCCGTGGCGAGCTCAGGCAAACCAAGCCAGTGCCCCGGGGCGGTGGCAGCAGTCGGACGGGCGCCAGGGCAGGAGCCGGCGGCAGCGACAGCGGCGCTGTGCCGGCGGCCAAGCCAGAACCCTCTGCTTACCAAAAGTTCATGAAGGAGAACATGGCCGTGCTGCGCCGCGAGAACCCAGGCAGTCCGCAAAAGATAATTATGAAGCTGGTCGCTGAGCGCTGGACGCGTGCCAAAAAAGAGAAACAAGCATTAGTAGAGAAGCAGGACGATTCTGGTGCTGCTCCAGGGAAGACCAGGCCGACCAAGGACGATGAAGATGTCGATGCAGGCGTGGCCCGTCTTCACAGCGCCTTTGTCGATCTGACGCTGGCGTAAATGGGGGACCGGACGGGAGTCTGAGGAATTTGATAGCATTGAGCATTGCATAAACACCATATTCCATAATCAATGTGGTGCGTGCCCTGCCAGCCTTGTCGAGCACGGGGCCTCGTACATGGCCAGAGATTTCTCAAAATCCATCCGGCGCTGCTCCCAGAGTGTATGCAAAAACGTGTCTGCGTCCTGTGCACATTTCCCGCCTGCAGGAATCGTCTACTTGAACAGCTTCCAGTCGTTGATGCAAAACGTCGACCAGATATGCGATGCATAATCAATGGCGTCACCAATCAGCTTGCCTTGTTTGCCCAGCTCCAAGTCAATCTTGTCCTCATCATACTCGCCGCCCATGTGCGGCACGTTGATGGTGATCAACACGTCCGTCTTTTGCTCCTCGAGCCGCACAAGCGAAAGGAGGATGGCAGTGAAATCAGGCGCATTCGTGCTGCTCTGGGGGTCGGCGATGGGCGTCTGTGTCGCGATGAGGGTATAGGCCGGGATGTCGGCACTAGACGCTTGTTAGCCGCGTGTTGCACAGGTGAGAGAGTGGTATAGGAAAGCGACGCACGGAAGCTCCGAAAACTGTGTCTCGGTCGTGTTCCACACACGCACGGTGTCGACATCTTCGCCAACCAGCTCCTCCAGATGCGTCGACAGCGCCTTTCCGTCAATCTCAGGACTGCTGCCCGCGGGGCCGATGCGCTCGCAGACTTCAAAGATGATGCTCGTGAAGCCGTCCTTGTCAATGTACACCTCTTGGTGGTCGGGGACCTGGCGCAGTTTACTGGGTGAGGGTGTGTCAGGTCCATGTCTGCGCATCTGGGGATTGGGGGCGTTGGCAAGCTCCGCGCGCGGAGTCCATCATACCTAACGTCGGTAAAGTTCTCCGGAAGGTCGACGGTTATCGCGTCGCCAAACAACGGCGTGTTCCGGTATTTCGTCATGATCAGAGCGGGGAAGAACTTGTCGGAAAAGGCACAGACAAACGAGGCAGGGAACAAGTTGTGTAGCAAAGTAGGATAAAGGGATGCGACCGGCACGATAGGAAGGCCACGGTTCTGATGTCAGATATGAGAGCGAGGCGCAGCAATCCAGCCGGGCGAATAGCTATTAGCTGCTTGTCGAGGCGACGGTGAAAATCGAGGCGCAATGGTTGGAGGGGCTGCCGGGCGGAAGCGGGGCAGATACAAGAGGGACTCATAGGACAAATTAACAACAATTTTATAATTGGAGTGGGACTATCCTAGCGAACTCACCTCTTGCCTTTTACCAGAGATGACCGTGGGACGGCCCAATAGACTCCGTTCTAAAATCTTTGGCACCCAAACCGCTCGGTTCGAGCATAATTTTTGCCAAAGTTTTTTGCCCTTTTTTTACACTCGGGTTGCCAGTTGCTCTGCGAATAACACGAGAGCTTTTTGCGAGCTTTTATTTTTATTTCACTACATACTTTCCCGACGCTCTCGACTAGATTCAAGCGTAGCACAACACAGCGTGTGTGTGCTCGCAGCGCACACGGCCCCTACCGTGCGACAAATTGCAGTGCACAGTAGGCAGCGCAACGGAGTCACTGTGCCGTAAGTAGCTGTGCTGGAGGGACGCGGGGTAGCATTGTCACTATCCGAAGCTTTCCTCGCCTTCGCCCATTTCTCGGCATCCGCTCTCGCTATATCCTCCCATCTGCTCTCTCATTCCCACCCGTTCCGCGTAAACCCTCAGTTCCATTCCATTCCACCCCCCATGAGCAGAATGGCCAGCTGTATCTTTTGCAAGATCATCAAGGGTGTGTTTGTGTCCCGCCCCAGTGACTCTGGTCTTATCTGTGCTGAAGCTCTCTGGACCAGGTGATATTCCCTGCTTTAAGCTCTTTGAGACAGACAAGACCCTTGCCTTCCTCGACATCAACCCGTTGAGTTCGGGCCATGCGGTGCGTACCAAACAGTGTCCTCTTTATGCTGGTTTGAAGCTCCATCTGACAAGAACCCCAGCTGGTGATTCCCAAATTCCACGGCGCCAAGCTCCTCGATATCCCAGACGAGCATTTGTCCGACGTTCTTGTGCGCCTGTATCTATCATGCCATGCATTGCAGTTCCCCCGTACTGACGCGCTGCCAGCCCATTGTCAAGAAGATCGCAAAGGCCACTGGTGCCGAAAACTACAACATCCTCCAGAACAACGGCCGTCTGGCGCACCAGGAGGTTGATCATGTGGGTGTCACCCGATTTCTGCCTCATTCGTACGCTGACGCTTTGAATAGGTCCACTTTCACATGGTAACACGACAACAAGAAATTCAAGAAGCTCCCTCTGCTCTACTGACAATGCACAGATCCCCAAGCCCAACGAAACCGAAGGCCTCGGAGTCGGCTGGCCGATGCAAAAGACTGACATGGACAAGCTCAAGGCGCTCCATGCTGATCTCAAGTCTCGCATTTAATGCATACTGGACTAGCAATGATGCGTGTTATATAGCAGCCCCTGCAGGCATTTCCTTCCCTAAACATGTCACCAACAGTGCAGGTAGCCATAGTGCGTCTTTAACCAAAATGGGACATTTATTCGGCCGAACAGAGGGGGGAGGAGAGGAGCGAGAAGGCGATAGGGACAGATGGAAGCAGGCGCGTGGCAGAGTGAGTGTGTGGGAGCCGCGGACCAGTACAAGCATCTCTGTTATTCGACATCGTCGGCTGATGTCTGCACCTTGACGCCATTGGCTGGAGGGTTCGCAACGCCACCGGGCGTCTGTGTCGAAACGTCTATTTCTCCATGGGGGTTCCGGTTGACATCTCCATTTGGCAGAAGCATGCCGTTCCGGTCATACAGGGAGCGAGAACGCAGGTAGGGATCGACCTTCCAGTAGTCCACCCGCATACGCTCGGCAATCTCGTCTCTCTCCGCCTTGAGCGCCTTGGCCTTGTCGCCTTCGGGGTTGGCAATCCACTCGCCCGTGGCTGCTTCGTATTCGCGGTACAGATTTTCGCGCTCGGCCAGCAATCTGTCCCGAGTGGCCGTATCCTTTAGCTTGTCGTCCTCGCCTGGGGGTGGTTCGATAAATGTGTACGTCCAGTCATCACTACCATCGAGCTCCTTCATGACCCGACTCTTCTCGATGAAATGCTCCACATCCTTGATGTTGTTTGTGAAGTGAACCTTGCCAGCCACGACCGGGTCCAGCCAGCCGCGTATTATTTTCCAGATCCCTGATATCCGTCAGACAACAGAACAAAGGGCTAGTCACATGGGAAGTTACCTTGGAATAACCACGGTGCCTTGTGCACCAATACCGCGCCCAGACACTCGGGATAGTTGGCCTCGAAGCATTTGATCATAAATTTGACAGGAGTGTAGTCCTGGCGCATGTTAGCCATGTCTGTCCCCGGGGTCATTCTTGTGATGTGCTTACCATGTTTGCCAGGGAAAAGCCGGTCATGTCAAAGATGATAGTCTGTCCCACGAGTCAGCCATTGTACCAACCAAGAAGTATAAGCTGGGGCGGCGTACGGCTGTATCGACAGGTGCTCGCAACAGCATACGGGCTGTCTCAATGATGTAGACAGTGTACTGCTCCATGCTCTCCTCGGACTGGTCTCCCTGGTGGTGCAGGCGCACGCGCACAGTGCAGATAGGCCGGCCAACCTTGTCAAAGCCGTGAAGGAAGCTCTTCCCCATCCGTATCTGTTCCATAAAGTCGTGGCTCAGCTTGCCCTTGGCGTCTGTGTTTTTCTCGAGAGCGACCGCGCCGCTTTCTCCAAAGCCCATAATGTCCTCGACCTTCATGTCCTGAGATCTCCAGTGCATCGTGGACACCAGCATCACAAGGGCCTTGTCGACGTCCCATTTCCGGGCACGCAGAAAGCGGAGGAGAAGAGCGTCGGGATGGTCGTGCTTGACCATGGTCCAGATCGTGTTTCGAATCAGCTCCGGCGACATACTAGCCAGAGCATCCTGGAAAACCTTGCCCTGGCCGTACTTGTCATCCTCGGCACTGACGTTGACGGTGCCTGTCGATCTGCTTGTCGTGGAAGCACTATCATATGCGGTGCCGGCGTCCTTCTTAGACCTGCGGAAGATGCCCCGCTTCTTCTTCTTGTCTTTTCCAGAGTCGGATTTCTTGTCATCCTTGCCTGCTGCTGGCCCGGTAGACTCTATGGGCTCCGCATCCGCACCGTCCTCTTCATCGGCAACGTAATCCACGTTGCACACCTTGAAGACGGCCGTCCAGAGCTGGCGTAGCTTTTCCTCCTGCTCCGGGGTCAGGTTGCCGGGGCGGCCTGGCGGGAGCTCGACGGCCATTTCGTCGGTCAAGTTATTAGCAAGCTTTTCTTCGAGAAGTTCTTCCAGATCGTCTTCGATGCTATCCAGTACGCTTCCGCTGCGAGCGCAATAGAAGAGCGTCCCCGTAAGTGTCAGGGCAACTGCCGATAGGACCGCGAGAGTGAAGCTGGAGGCCTCGAGCACGTGGTTCAACGGAGCACGCGCAGGGGAGCGCTGGGGGGCTGCTGTACGCAATGACTGCCACCTGAAGTAACGGACAGAGCAGAGCGATAGCGCAGGCGTAGAGTAGAGATATAGGACAAGAAGGGAACGGCGTTGGGCCCAAGATGCGATTCTAGGAGTTGTTGGGCGAAATCGCGTAAGACATAGCATGGAGGTGGAAAGCTGGGAGGGCTCCGGTCAGCTAAGAGCGTCCCAAGTGGCTAGTACGTGCGGATCGAGGAGAACGCTGCCAATCAGTGCACAGTAAGAAAGGCTGGCGTGTCGTTTTACCTCGAGGATGGCTGGCGCAAGAGCTGCTGTGAGCTCTCAACCAAGCGAGCCGGGCAGTGCTGGATCAGACCGCTTGCAAAACAGAGGGCTGGGGCGCAGACGCCGAGTATGCGAGAGCGAGCACGAGAGACGTAGTGCTGAGAGGAACAAGAACAATAAGATATGTGGACAAGGAGAAGGAGAGATGGGAAACGGAGCGGAAGAGCGGAGCTGGCAAAGTCCGCATGGATTGGACGCTATGTCTTGGCGGGGTAGGTATCTTTCGTCGTACTTGTTGATGGATGCGATGAGATTCTGGGATGAAGCGAGACGACCACAAGTACAAATAGCAGGATGGAGAGAAGGGGATGCCAAAAATAAATCTATGGCAGCAAGACAGCGGCCCGAAACGGCAGCTACGAGTGCGAGGGGAACGAGACACTCGTGACAGCGCCGGGAAGAAAGATGTCCGCTCCAATCTTACAGCGGCTTACCAGCAGCGCCGGCGGCCGCATTGCTCCGAGCCCTCCGGCAGCCGCTACTCTGCGCGATGTATTCACCTAGAGCGCAGAGACCGCATCGCCTACCAGCAGGGACTAGTCGCGTGGCAGCCAGGGGAGATCTCGCTACGGAATTAGGGCACGTGCTCTGCAAAAACTGAGCGCTGAAAGGACATTTTCTTGCATATATCTAACTAAAGGACCTCTAAAGCGCGAACCCCACCTGAAAGTCAATAGAAACTAACCGTCCTTTACCTTATGAGGCAGTGTGCAATTCTCGTCTGTGCCGCACCTACAACATGGCGACGGAACAGTACGGGCCGTCTTCTCGTAACCGGTCGACGTCACGCACACGCATGTCACGCCCAACCACGCCGCTGCGACCATCGTCGCGGTCGTCCTTCCGCGAGTCTGCCCGCCAGAGCGTCCATGGCGACGCGCCGTTTCCCCTAAACGCGTTCGAGCCAGCGTTTGCCGAGCTGTCAGACGCCATGGCCGACCTGGAGGCCAACATGATGCACTTCCAGCTCATGCACGAGAGCCTGTCTCGGTTCAGCGAGAGCTTTGCGAGCTTCCTCTACGGTCTTAACATGAATGCCTACTGCGTTGATTTTCCCGAGGTGAGCGTCCCCGAGAATCGGCTACAAGGGTCTGCAACTGACCGCTATTCTTTAGGGCCCAGTCACAGAGTCGTTCCGAAGGGCAAAGCAGAGGGAGGAGAGTGCTGCTGCGGATGGCACTGCGTCGAGAATACCGGAAAGATTGGCCAGCGATCTGGACGGAGAGACGACCTTCATGTAAGCAGCCGCCGGCTGGACCGGCCAGCTTTTCCCTGACGATTGCTGACGAGCTCTCAGGACTACGGACGTGTCGTTTATCGAGAATCCGCCTGTCTCTTCCAAAAACTCTTCCAGACTGCAGACGCCCAAACCATCGCGCGTGCCTGGAGTGCCAGCAAGGGGCTCTGCGGCTGCCTCGAGACGTGGCGGGCGGGGTGGGTCCGGGACACGTGGTGCATCAAGCTCTCGCGGAGGCCGAGCGACGGGTGTGGGAAGATCCAGAGGCCGAGGCACTTGACGGACAAGCCGAGAGCCGAGAGTCGTTCTGGCCCCAGACGGTGAATTCTAGTATCGGGATGGTAGCTCGGTTACCTGCATGACCCTCCAAAGCGCAACTACGGAAACATTGGACAATCGTCACATTGTGAGACTTTCACGGCATTCTCGACCTCACCGCACCGTCACAGCTCGCCTCACCGAGGCCCGCAATTCCTTACATGGCTCCGTATAGGCCTTGAAGACACAGGCCACCGCTCGATACACCCATGTGCGCCGTTCTGCGCTACGTTGCCGGCACAAAGAAGTCGCCCAAGGGAACACTGTACCTCCAGTGCCACATCAAGCCTGGGGCCAGCAAAGTCCGCGAGGGCGTGGCAGCCGTGACGGAGGATGCCATTGAGATCTGCGTCTCGGCCCAGCCACGCGACGGAGAGTCGAACAAGGCTGTTCTCGGCGTCCTCGGCAAAGTGCGCACCTGCTTCGGCACCTTCACTACTGTCTGACTGACGAATGAATTGTATAGGTCCTTGGGGTTCCCAAGACCAGCATTCAGATCACCCGTGGCCTCAAGTCACGGGACAAAACCGTAGCGGTTGGAGGCATGTCGGAGACAGAGGACAAGGCGGATGAGTTGCTAGAACGCGTGAAAACGCTCTTGGCCAATGCAGCAGATAGTAACGGCTCTTCGAATCGCTAGGGTAGGAAGTAGCAAAGTGCATTCCAGTCTTTTGCTTACGAGTGTGGGCGTGCGTAGAGAGGACGATGCACTTGTAACTGTCATCGTGATCCGAAGCTGCTGTCGTTTGCTACACACACTTGATTTTATATTTAAATCAGACTCTATTGTCTTCTACTGGTCCTCATTCGACCTACTTCTTAGGATTCTCTTGATCATGTCAGACACATTACGCGACCGCCATGCACACTTTGCGCTCCCCGAAGCCGCGCTTCTGATACGACGAATGAAACCTGGGATCAAAATTTCACTTCCGCCTCGGATCGCTCTCTCACTCACACTTGATGTGATAGGAGTTGCTACCGGACTTTCCAGAAAGGCTTTATGCCCCGCCGGCACCCTCCATGTCACCTACGGCCATCGCGTACCAGCACAAAATGACCAAGGAGAACATAACTTTTCTTGAAGCCGAGGAGTCGCGGACGCTTTTTCTACCGAGTCGCCCTATTTAAACCGGCGGGATTCTCAACGACACTACTCCCGTTCGTCGCCGCCTTACGGCAGAAGAAGGGAAAAAGGTCCAGGCCCAGGCATTGTGGGACATTGGTACACAGATAACCATGATCTCTGAAGGTATCCTCGCTCGAGCTCGCCGCGTTTGTCAAGACGGACCCCATTCACGGGCAGTGCAGAAATGGTGGGAAAACAAGAGTCCAGATTTGTTGCCTCATCGAGTGCTCCAACCACAAATCGATCGAAATGGAAGCCATTGCCGTGGTTGTGCCTCGGGACCAAATGCCGAACCAATGGTCCGGTGATTTCCTCGGACAAAGAGGCCTTCTTTCCCGAAAGTCCGCACATTCACGCTCAGCTGTATCTCGAGTCCCCAGGCGCCCACCCAGCTGCAGGTTTTTCTAGAGTGGTTACTTGTTCCGAGACGACCTAGACGGCCAGTTCTGATCACACCACTCCGAAGCCCCCCGCTGCCATTCACCGAGGTTTCCGCGGCGACGGCGGGCGTAGCAGCCGCGTAGAAATGTAGTTCCCGGTACGATGAGGTGCTGCCGGGTGCCCCAGTTTACAGACGAGCGAGTCTATTTTAAGCTAGACAAACATCTTAGGGTTATTTTCGCACTGGAAGGCGGTGATACTAAGGCCGACGTTGAGACTACGTCATAGCGGCTGCGTTTAAAGTCAAGGAAGCTTGCTTCTACTGGTGATCTTCCGAGCTTCCCATACTCTGTACTCTCCATTGCAACACCGTACAAAATGGCTTCACGCATTTTCCGACCTGCCAGCGCCATGGCGCGCTCAACCGTTGGCTCGCGCACAGGGGCTGTCCGGAATTTCCATGCGAGTCGTCCGGCTTTTGTCCACATCGGCCAGGAACTCCCCAACATTGAGGTGTTGGTCGAGAACAGCCCTGGCAACAAGGTCAACCTGGCAGAGGAGTTTGGAAAGGGCGACGGCCTGATCATCGGCGTGCCGGGCGCCTTCTCAAGCGCCTGCTCGGAGAAGCACATTCCGTCGTACATTGTGCACCCCAAACTCAAGGAGGCCGGCCAAGTCTTTGTCGTCTCCGTGAACGATGCGTTTGTGTAAGCAACGTGTTTCGGGCTGCGTCCCGTGTTTCTCCCGCTGACCAACGATTTTCTCTGCAGGATGAAGGCATGGGCGGCCGCACTCGACCCCACGCACAAGACCGGGGTATGCCGGAAACACTTTTACATGGTGGCTGGCTACGGACAGCTGACGGGAGGAAATACAGATCCGGTTTCTCGGCGATCCGTCTGGGACGTTCACCAAAGCACTAGAACTCGACTTTGATGCCACGCCCATCTTTGGCAACCCGCGGTCGAAGCGCTACGCCCTCGTCATCCGCAACGGCAAAGTGAAGAGTGCCCACGTCGAACCGGACAGCACGGGAACAAACGGCAAGTTTGAGTCACCCGGGCATTCTCCCGCGTCCGCTAACCCTGTTGTGCTGCAGTATCGATGGCGGACAAGGTCCTTACAGCCCAGGTAGGATGTTTCATAGTATGTCTTGTCGCTTGTCAAAGCTAACACCGCGTCGCAGGATTGGTAATGCTTGGTGGACAGGAAATTAACCTTCGGGCTCGTTGTAGTGATTCGCTTAGTAGTCAATACACGTGATCTAGCTGGTAGTACTCCGTAAGATACAGTGGTCTCCAGCTCCGCGCGAATTATTTAGGCAGCAATACGGCAGGAAGAACGCCCAAGCCTGTCGGAAAGCCCAAATTCGCCTCGTCTTCCGGCGCCAGCCTCGAACGCAGTGGGCCTGCCCCTTAGCTAATCGCCGGCACTGTAATATGAGGGGCTGCCGCCTTGCCTCTACATTCAGCCGTGGGACGTGAATCGCTTCTCTTTCTTTCATATCGAATTCGCTGTCGCTTGCCTGCACATCGCAACCAAACCAGCTGGTATCCTGTTGGTCTTGGGGCTGCACATGCCTATTGCATATTCTCACCCGACCGAGCTGTTCTGCCCTCCCTTCCGACCGACGCGACGCTTTTCGGTCCTCGCCTTTCTGTGACGGAAGCGGCTCCTCGTTCTACATGGGCGAGAACCCGCTTGGTTGTTAGCAATCTCTTCTCTGCTATTCTGCCATCTCCGATATAGACAGTATATGCGGCTCGTCAACTTGCCTTGACGAGCCCGAGAAACCCTCATCATTGCTCCACGGCCCCCCAAGCGAAAAGCCGCCGAGGCGACGCCAGTCATCGAGGGCCGCTCTCTTCGGCAGAGGAGACTCCCTCCACACGGCACAAACGAAGTGCCCACCATTACGGTGCCGTCGCTCATCATCACGGACGCCGAGAGCAAAGCGGTGGCGGCGGCAACAGCAGCAACGGTATCGCCACCCTTGTCCTCTCTATCAGGACCAGCCAGTCCAGAAACGACAGTTTCCAACACGATGGATTCCGAGGACGACATCATGTCGATCATGTCCAGCGACGACGACGTCCTGCAGGATGACAGCGACATGGATGGCATGTCAGGCGGCGAAGGTGAGTACAAAGCAAATGCGCCTGTTGCTTGGTGTTGCTGGTTCTTGACAGTGGCTGACCGTGGTCGATCGTTTGGGCAGACTTTGACGACTTTGACATGGACCCCGATGACGCCGATTTGGGCCTGAAGGAAGGCATCAGCGAAAAGCCGAAGAAGCCGTACGACATCAAATACACAGTGTACGAGCCTAAGGACATTAAAAAACAGCAAAAGGAACTGATCGATGACGTCGACCTTATCCTCGAAATGCGACCGGAAGACGCCGCTATCCTACTCCGCTACTTTCGCTGGAACAGGGAACGCCTGATTGAGGAGTACATGGACCGCCCGACCAAGGTGCTGGAGGCGGCAGGTCTGGGGCCGCAGAACTCGGCCACACCCCAGCTCGAGGTGGTCCCGGGCTTCGTCTGCGACATTTGCTGCGAGGACGAAGCGGGCATGCAGACGTTTGCGATGAAGTGCGGCCACCGCTTCTGCGTGGACTGCTACCGGCAGTATCTCACGCAGAAGATCCGCGAGGAGGGCGAGGCCGCCAGAATACAGTGCCCGTCTGTTGGCTGTGGCCGCATCATCGATGCCCGGTCGCTGGATGTGCTGGTGACGCCCGACTTGACAGACCGCTACCACGAGCTGCTCAACCGCACCTACGTCGAAGACAAGGACTCGCTCAAGTGGTGCCCGGCGCCCGACTGCCAGAATGCGGTGGACTGCCACGTGAAGAAAAAGGACCTGGACAAGCTTGTGCCGACGGTTGAATGCCATTGCGGCTACCGCTTCTGTTTTGGCTGTAGCCTGACAGACCACCAGCCGGCCCCGTGCAGGCTGGTCAAGCAGTGGCTGCAAAAGTGTGCAGACGACTCGGAGACGGCCAACTGGATATCAGCCAACACCAAAGAGTGCCCCCGATGCAACTCCACCATTGAGAAGAACGGCGGCTGCAACCACATGACGTGTCGCAAGTGCAAGCACGAGTTTTGCTGGATATGCATGGGGCTCTGGTCGGAGCACGGCACGAGCTGGTACAACTGCAACCGGTTTGAGGAACGTAGCGGTACCGAAGCACGAGATGCACAGGCCAAGTCGCGGGTATCGCTGGAGCGCTATTTGCATTATTACAATCGGTACGCCAACCACGAGCAGTCGGCACGGCTGGATAAGGACATTTATAAGCGGACGGAGAGGAAGATGGTGCAACTGCAGACGTCGTCGGGCATGTCGTGGATCGAGGTGCAGTACCTGAACGCGGCATCGCAGGCTCTACAAACGTGCCGACAGACACTCAAGTGGACGTATGCCTTTGCGTTTTATTTGGCGCGGAACAACCTGACCACCATGTTTGAGGACAACCAGAAGGATCTGGAGATGGCGGTGGAGGCACTGTCGGAGATGTTTGAGCTACCCGTGGGCGAATTGTCGGAGCCGAAGATGAAGCAGCAAATCATTGACAAGACTGCCTACTGCAACAAGAGGCGGGTGATCCTGCTCGAGTACACGGCAGACAATCTGTTCCAAGGCAAGTCTGGTGGCCATGGCCAAGAGGGGCGATGCTAACTGGGAACAGGCCGCTGGACGTTCAACACGGGGGAGCCGTACGACACAGACACGCCGGCGCTGCCGCCAGCAGCAGCAGCAGCAGCGGCCGCCGGCGGGCGGCCATAGGTTGCCTGCCCTCCTATATAGACTGGCGACACCGGCGGCAGGGAGCGGAGACTGGACAAACGAGGGAGGCCATACATTAGTAGTAGATTGAGCGTGGGACAGGAATGCTGGGTGTCGGGAAATTCACGGCATGGACTGGGTGACCGGGGGGGCGGGCTGTTGTCGTCGCCCGGAACGCCGTGTCGGAAATGTGCAATATGATTTTCTGGTTTCTGTGTGCGTCTTTTTTTGCTTGTGGGGAAGTCGCTCCAGTTTCTCCGCGAAAGACAGTATATGGGGCTGGGTTAGAATAGCGCCTTGTAGAGTTGTAGCAAATTATCGGCCTCTTGGGGATTATCCCCGGCTTCTTATTCTGGAACCGGATGGGACCGAGGCGAATGCAGCAGCCAGGGAGCGCGCGGCTGGATGAAACGCCGTTCACCTTGTGCAGCGCTGGGCCCGATGGTTTTGCCGAGGAAAATGCCGAGATCGGAGTGCAGCAACGTGGGGTTAGCGCCCCCAGACGGCTGCCAGCTCGGCCTGGGGTTGGGCTATTGGCGCTTGTGATCGGGACTAATACACGGCATCTACTCGAAGCCGTCCAAGCCGTTGCAGAGGCGCGCACTGAGCCGTGGCTGGGCGAGGCCGAAGTAGGCACGGAAGTGGACGGGGCGGTGGTTATTAGTTTCGTGTTTCTGGTGTCGGTTTGCTTTGTTTGTTTGTTTTGTTTCCTTTCTTTTCACACTGGTGCCTGCTCTCGCTAGAAGGAGCCCTCTTCGTACAAGATGCACTCTGCGACGTGTTTGAAAGGCCTGCGGGCCTACTCGCGGAACGGGACCAACGTGAGTCGATCGCCGTCTCTCGCGTGGCCAACGGGCGTTGACTGACAAAGCAGCATGCGGCGCTCTTTGCGCGGGCCTTTTCGGTGACGGCGCAGCGTTGCAAGATCAACAAGATCTACCCGTCGGCGGCGGAGAGCATCAAGGACATGAAGTCGAACAGCATCGTGCTCGTGGGCGGCTTCGGCCTGGCGGGCGTGCCGGACTCGCTGATCAAGGCGGTGGTGGCGGCACCGCACATCCAGGGTCTGACGGCGGTGTCTAACAACGCGGGCGTGGACGGGCGCGGGCTGGCGCGGATGCTGGAGTCGAAGCAGGTGTCCAAGATGATCTCGTCGTACATTGGCGAGAACAAGACGCTGGAGACCATGTACCTGACGGGCGAGATTGAGCTGGAGCTGACGCCGCAGGGCACGCTGGCGGAGCGGTGCTCGGCGGGCGGGCGCGGCATCCCGGCCTTTTACACGCCGGCGGCGCTGGGCACGGTGGTGCAGACGGGCGAGCTGCCGGTGCGCAACCACGCGGACGGCACGCCGGCGCAGTTCTCCAAGCCGAAGGATGTGCGCGTGTTCAACGGCAAGCCGTACCTGATGGAGGAGAGCATCGCGGCCGACTATGCGTTTGTCAAGGCGTACAAAGCCGACCGGCTGGGCAACTGCCAGTTCCGGCTGTCGGCCTTTAACTTTAACGGCGCGATTGGCCGCAACGCCAAGATGACGATTGTCGAGGCTGAGAACATTGTCGAGCCGGGCGAGATCCCGCCCGAGGCGGTGCACCTGCCGGGCATCTATGTGAAGCGCGTGATCCAGAGCACGGAGCCGACCGACGTCGAAAAGTACGTCTTCACCCCAAGCCCGGAGGAGGAGGCGGCGGCGGCGGCCAAGACGCCCGATGTCGGCAGCACCGCGGAGAAGCGCAACCGCATCGTGCGGCGGGCGGCCAAGGAGTTCAAGGACGGCATGTACGCGAACCTGGGCATCGGCATGCCCATGCTCGCGACCAAGTACGTCGCGCCCGGCGTCGAGGTGCAGCTGCAGAGCGAGAACGGCATCCTGGGCCTGGGCCCGTACCCCAAGCGCGGCGAGGAGGACCCCGACCTGATCAACGCCGGCAAGGAGACGGTGACGCTCAGCAAGGGCGCCAGCGTCTTTGGCAGCGAGGAGAGCTTCGCCATGATCCGCAGCGGCCGCATCGACCTGACCGTGCTGGGCGGCATGCAGGTCAGCGCCACGGGCGACCTGGCCAACTGGATGCTGCCCGGCAAGGTCAAGGGCTTTGGCGGCGCCATGGACCTGGTCAGCAACCCGACCGCGACCAAGGTCGTTGTCACGATGGAGCACACCGACCGCAAGGGCAACCCCAAGATTGTCCAGCAGTGCGCCTTTCCGCTGACCGGCCGGAGCTGTGTGTCCATGATCATCACGGAGCTGGTGAGTTTGGTTTCTTATGCCTGCATCGCGAGGCTGTGTGTACTGACGGGACCGTAGGGTGTCTTCAACATTGACAAAACGACCGGCCTGACCCTCAGCGAGATTGCCGAAGGCGTCACGGTCGAGGAAATCCGTAGCAAGACGGGCGCAGCGTTCCACGTCGCCGAGGACCTGAAGCCGATGCTGTAATGGCGGGATGGCAGGATGGTGGAATGGCGGTAGACGATAGACCTGTTTGATACAAGTACGGTAACGTGGTTGATAAGCGAGCGACGCAGATAAGCGAGCGACGCACTTTCAAATGAAATAAAAAATCTTACCTTTAACACAACATTCTTTAACACAACATTCTTTAACACAACATTCTTTAACACAACATTTTTTCACAACAACACATAGAGTCTTCGTCTGCTGAAAGTAGGCTTATTATAGCTATCGAGGCAATTCAAAAAGACCAAAAATTATCTGTACGGGCTGCCGCAAAAGCTTATAATATACCAGAAGCAACACTTCGACACAGAATAAACGGCCGACGCGCTCGACAAGACACCCGCGCCAATTCTTCGAAATTAAAAGAGCTAGAAGAGAAGGCTCTTCTCCAATATATTCTCGACTTAGATGCGCGAGGATTTCCGCCCAGGTTGGCGGGCGTGGAAGATATGGCCAATGTTTTGCTCGCAGAGCGCGACGCGAGACGCGTCGGAAAGCGCTGGGCATCCAACTTTGTTAAGCGACAACCAGACCTCCAGACGCGTTTTAATCGTCCCTACGACTACCAGAGAGTCCTCTGCAAAGATCCTGAAAAATCAGAGCGTGGTTCGCGCTGGTGCAGAATCTACGCGCCAAGTACGGCATCGCCGACGCAGACCTGTACAACTTTGACGAGACTGGCTTTGCAATCGGCATTATCACCCCATCTATGGTCGTGACGCGCGCCGAACGACATGGAAAAGCAAAGGCAGTTCAGCCAGGCAATCGAGAATGGGCCACAGTGATTCAGGGAGTCAATGCAGACGGCTGGTGTATCCCGCCATTTGTTGTGGTAAAGGGGGGCTACCACCTTGCCAACTGGTACACAGAGTGCAACCTTCCGCCTGACTGGGTGATCAAACCTACGAGCAATGGATGGACCGATAACGAGACAGGCTTGGACTGGATTCGGCATTTTGATCAACATACAGCTCATCGCTGTGTTGGCCGATATCGAATGCTAGTAATCGACGGCCATGCAAGTCATATGTCAGCCGGTTTTAACCGCTTTTGCAAAGAAAAGGACATTTTAACCATCTCTATGCCTCCACACTCATCACATCTACTTCAGCCACTTGACGTTGGGTGTTTTTCCCCGTTAAAGCGAGCGTATGGTCGTGAGGTTGAAGTGTTGATGAAATCTCACGTTACCCACATAACTAAGATGGAATTCTTTATTGCCTTCCAAGCGGCCTTTCACACTACTTTTACAAAAGAAAATGTCAAGGCTGGATTTAAAGGAGCTGGCTTAATACCTTTTAATCCAGACGCCGTCTTATCAAAGCTTGATGTGAAGTTGCGGACACCATCACCTTCAAACTCTCGTCCGACAAGCGCCAACCCTTAGGTCTCTCAGACACCGCACAACCTAACAGAGGCAGTATCGCAGTCTGAATTCATCAAAAATCGCATTACCAGCCATCAAGGCAGTTCGCCAACGCCAATTTTCAGTGCCATTGACCAGTTTGCCAAGGGTGCGCAAGCGATGATGCACTCCTACGCCTTATTAGCGGCCGAGGTTCGAACGCTTTAACAAGCAAATGCGGCACTAAGCAAACGCCGGAGAGCTAAGAAGACACGTGTACGGCTTGGAGGATCTCTTATAGTTCAAGAAGGGCATGATTTAATAGATGAGAAGGGCGTGCAGGAGCAAATACAGCAGGAAACGCGGGCGAGTAGTGGTCGGCAGAGGAGGGCTGAGCCGGGCGGACGGCGCTGTGGTACTTGCGGCGAGAGAGGACACAATGCGCGCACTTGTCAGAAGGAAGTAGAAATGTCTAATGTACACAGTTCAGAGTAATTTGAATTAATTTCACTTGTTGTAGTTGCGTAATTATTCTTTTTGTTGTAGAAGATGTGGGAAGTGGCCCGCTCGCTTATGTGGCCCGCTCGCTTATGAACTACGTTACTAAAAAATACAGAGAGAATGTTTCAATGTCTAGTCGTAGAGAGCGCTTTACGTAATGCATCTGCCGTGGGACTTGGCCCGACGCGTTTTCCACCCGTCCATGCGGCTCTTTTGCCGTCTACCAGATGGCCGTCAGCCAGCGACGCGCAGACCAGGGCTGGGAGCTGCGAGGACAGGACGCGGCAGAGCCGTTTCCGCGGCCGCCACACGGTCCACGGTCGCTGGCCGTGATGACGCTGGAACACGTCGTCCACAACATTTCCCACCTCACCCGCGACGATGTCGACGCCCTTTCTGTCCGAGCAGCCGACAATCTGCACATGCTTCTGTCGAGCCGGTAGGTCCGCGCCCCCATCCTGTAGAAGAAAGAGCGTGGGCGCCGACACTGACACGGACAGTGGCGAGCTCTGCTTTCACGCGTGGAAGCTCCTGGTACACCGCCTGCTCGATCCGGCCTACCACCCAGACGCCAAGGGCTCTGGTCGCTGGCGGTTCCACGCTGCTTTCCGCCGACCACGGAGCCCATTGCACGTCTTTACGCGGCCGCCGTGCACGTGGGACTCGAGCTGCATGGTCCATCTGCGCATCGCGGCGCCGGATGGTAGCGTGGGCTTTGGCGTCGACGCGTTCATGGCCCTGGCGACGTTGCCAAACCTGGTCCTCCTCGAGTTGGCCGCGGATGTGAGCGACAGCCTCACACGGGGCTGGAGTCTGAGTCCGCATGCCTTTTGTCGCCTGCAGATGCTGCGTCTCTGGGGCTGCTCCGACGCGTTGACGCCGGCGTGTCTACCGGCCATTACGCGCTTTCCGTCCTTGGCTGTCCTGGACGTGTCTGTGCTCAACTACGACGAGGCCGGCTGGCGCGGCGTGCGGTCCCCCGCCGAACAGCTCGACTGGACGTGCTCACGGCAGAACCACGATCCAGACCAGCTGCTATATGTGCTGCGGGACATTCTGGGCATGCCGGACAGCGATCACGAGCTAGACGAGCAGACGCCTGCCGCCTCGTCGGTGGATGCGGACCAAGACAGCGCCCAGGCGTCGGCCTTTGGCTTTGCGCTCTTCCGGTTTTACTTGGCACACTACACGCCGACGTCGCGTCCGGTCGAGCCGCTCGCAACGCTGTGCATTGGCCCTGACCGGCCGTTTACACAAGCCCGTGCTGGCGCACGTCGCCTGATCTTTGTGCGGACACCGACGACCATGTCCTTGTCTTTGCGCGTTGCCTCTGGAGCACACGGGCCCGTGGCACCTACGAGAAAACGGCCCGGCCAGATCCAGCCGCCGCGGTTGCGCGCAAAGAAACGCAAAGGCGCCGACGTGAACGACCTGCTCGCGTCGTTCCGCGCAGGATGACCAGCAGCAAGAATAATGTATCAACGTCTAAATTTCTCTTGACGTCACTGCAAACTTGTCCGGTCTGCAAAGGCGCCCAAAGGGTAAGTAGTTGACGGTTTCCTCTCTCCTCCACTTTCCCCTCCAAGACCTGCCACTGAAGCGGCTGAAGCCAGAGTGAATAGGAAGGATTGTTCAGTTTTTATTGCGGAAGGGAGAAAGAAGTCTGAAAATTTTCCGTCCGCCGAGCGAATTATAGTGCGGACGAAACGCGCTAAGGCTGCGCCAAGCGGTCGGCATGGCCCGCTTAAAGAGGTGCAGCCACCAATCCCGGCGCACATAATCAACAAAATGATTTTGTTGCATACTTCAGCCTACGCTGGCCAGGCACCTGCAGTGCTCGATGACTCAGTTACCACTCGCAAAAGGAAACGCATACTGTATCGGGAAGGAAGAGAAGGAAAGCCTTGGGCTACTCTCTGCGGGGCAAAGACTCCACCGCGAAACTGGCGATGACTGGGCTGGTTCCAATCTTCGAGGCGCAGCTGGCGCGTCGGTACTCGTATATAGAGGACCACGACGGCGACGGTGCTCTTTCCTCGGGTGCCTGGGCTGTGGAAGCGAGCCTTTGACTCACTCCTTGACCACGCGTTTGAGTCATGGACCACACCGACAGCGCCCAACTGACGTAATCACTGGTGAACGGCTGCACAGAGCGCCGGCTTATACGGCATAAGTAAATATCCGTCTCAATTTTCTTTGTCACCCCGCCTCCAGAGCAAAGCGCTGCTGTTCAGCACCATAAAATCCTGCCCCTCTCTCGCCTCTCTGTCGTCAGCCACGCCCCTTGGATACTCAACTTTGTTTCAGCGTCTAGCTGTTGTTTTTTTCGGTCTTGCCCAGCGACAAGCCTCTTTTGCCAGCAGTCGAGCAGCCTTGCTCGTCACCTAAACAGCCCCTCTCCACAACACACCCCCGTCAACATGGCAGGAGGTCCTCAGCCCGGAGCGAACTCGCGCGGCCGTGGCGGCAAGTTCCGCAAGTTTACGCGTGGTGGTATGTTCGGCCAAAGAAGAGGAGTGGCCTTGTGATCTGCGGCTGAACTGACACGTCTGCAGGCGGCAAGCACTTTTCGCGCGACCTACGGCCACTCGACGCAGAAGGCAACGAGGTCAGCATGTGGAGCGAGGGTGCCAAGAAGAAGAAGGCGGAGGGAAGCGACTCGGACGACGATTCGGAGGAGGAGTCGTCTGAGGAGGAGGAGTCCGAGGAGGAGGAGGATCCAACCCGCAGCGCTGCCGCCGCCGCCGCCGCGGAGGCGTCTCGCGAAGACCGCCGCAAGGAGAAGAAGGCGCGCAAAGAGGCAGCCATTGCGCGGTCCAAGGGCCGTGCCGTGCAGGTCGGTGACATGCCCTCGGAAGATGAGGAGGAGGAGGAGGAGGTGGCGGCGCTGCCGGCCAACCCCAACCACTCAAAGGCGAGTCACAAGCAGACAATTGCCCGGGCGGCCGACGACGTGACGGACAGCATGAAGGAGCTTAGTGTGGGCGGCTCGTCGGCCCCGCAGAGCCGTCGGGAGCGGGAGTCGCTCGAGGCGGCACAGGCCAAGGAGCGCTACCGCAAGCTGCACGAGCAGGGCAAGACGGACGAGGCCAAGGCGGATCTGGCGCGTCTCAAGCTGATCCGGGAGAAGCGTGCGGCCGATGCGGCGTGGAAACAGGTGAGCCCGCTCAATGAGGGGTCTTGGTTTTCCATGTTGCCCACGCAGCAGTTACTGACAGCTGCTTCTAGGCCGAAAAGGAGGCCAAGGAGAGCGAGGAAAAGGCCCGGCGAGAGGCGGAGGCCAAGAAGCGCGAGCAAGCAGCGGGCGGCAAAGGCAAGGGCCGAAAGTAGGAGGCGGCGAAATATAACCATTCGATTTGCTTCCCTAAATGTCCTCGTACACGTGCCGATATCGACGGCCCCAACACAGTTCTTGAAACCGACCATCTATTGTTCTAATGCGTCCTGTGCGTCTTGCGTTTGTCCTGCGTGCGTCCTGCATCCCGCTTCTCACATGCCGGCAAGCCCTTCGGAGCCGACGCTCTCCATCCACAGCTGGTCAAAGTCAACGCCCTGCGCCTCAAAGAGCTCGCGCACCTGCTTGGCCACGACGGCCTGATGCTCCTCGTCACCCAGGCCACCCGGCTTGGCTACCTCGACCTGGATGATCTCGATCCAGCGGAAGAAGAGGTCCTCCTTGCCGAGGGCCTCAAGGGCCTCGCGGAACGCAAAGACCTGGAGGCGCCGCTGGTCCTCCACGACGCTGTCGGCGCCGCCGCCACCCGGGAGCGCACGCAGGTCGACGCTGACCCAACCATAAGCGTGGTGGTGCAGCAGCACGAGCGTACGGAAGGCCTCGAGCGCGAGCTCGTTCTTGTCGACGAGGGTGGTGGCCCACACCATCAGGTCCCAGTCGAGGTCCCAGTCGCCGTTCATGGTCAGGTAACCCGTTTTCTGCTCGAGAAACAGGGGCGACGTGGCCTGGGCAATGTAGCTGACGAGCAGGCGGCGGCCGGCGGGATCCGCCAGGAGGTCGACCTTTTTCTTGGACGCCGCGAGCGCGTCCTCGGCGCCGCCTGAGCTGTCTGTGCCAGCCAGTGCCTCGGTATACCACGCGCGGCTGCGCCGCACGTAAATCTCCTTGTCGCGGAAGCCGACCATTCTACGCCACTGCACCGGGCTGCCGTGTTTGCGGCCGGCGATGAACTCAACGGGCCAGGGCCAGACAAAGATGGCCAGCAGCAGGTCGAGGGCGAAGTGGAGGGTGCGGCGGAGAACGAGGGCGACCGACTGGCCCCAGGCTAGGTCACTAGCCAGCAGGCTGGTCTCGTTGGGCGTGCCAAATGTGGTCTCGAACAAGAGCACGTAATAGGGGCCAATGTACCACATGCGCCAGACGAACAGCAGCGTGACGGCCACGTTCATCAGCACCGGCACGGCAAAGATCTTGCGCTTGAAGTCGCGTGGCCGGCTGTCGACGTGGACAATATACATGTGGCGCCGAGAGAGTTCGTCGTAAAACGGCTCGAGGCTGTCGGCAGCTTGCTTGAAGGGGGGCGGCAGGGGCGCAGACGGCGGCCGAGGGGCGGATTTGCGGCCAGCCGTGGCGGCAGCAGACTTGACGTGGCGCTTGACAGGCATGGCGAGGCGGGAGAGGGAGGGGGGAGAGAAGGAGAAAGAGGGAATAGGCGTATGCAGCGTGTGCGAGTCGGTGCCAGTCGGTCCAGTGGCCACGAGTCGGGAAAGTCGAGAAAACGTGCCTACAGTGCAAGACGGGCGCTTGACGGCGGGATCACTGTGTGCTAGCGCGGACTGGGGATTAGGCCCACATGTGACTTTTACGAAGAAGCAGAGCAGCAGATTCTTCCAGACGGCTGAGCGGGCGCCATCCATTCTTGTTGCTAACGCCACCATGCTCCGCGGGCATCTATGGAGGGTGAGCAATTGATCCGGATGCGGGACGGGTGGAGGGCACGCTCCATGTTGACCGCTTGCTGACCCGCCGCAGGACTCCCAGAGGCGCTCGGCGGCGACTCGTCTGCCGAGTTGCTGGCTGACGGCGAGGCTGGCGACCGGACCGTCGATGGGCCTCCTGCCAGCCACCGCTGCAGCACACGTCCGAATCAGCCGGCCAGACCAGATCCGATGGCAGTCGCAAGCCCGTCCACCGCCACCGCCGCCACCGCCGCCGTCACGATATCCACAATCTCCGCGGCCGTGGCAGAAGGAGGGCGGCGGCCCGAACCGTCCGTTTGGAGGTGGCACGGCGCCCCCGGGCAATCTCCAGCAGGGGCGCGAATGGGGCAATTTGCAGCGCAACAGTGGCCCACGACGGGGCAAACCGCCCCAGGGCGGTGGCCGGGACGACGGCTTCCTGCAGCAGCTGACACGCAACATGGCCTCCCCAGGCAAGACGGGGTCACCGTCATCTTTGTCGTCGTCGCTGGGCTTTGAGCCAATTCGAAAGGGGCCGCCGCGGAGTCCGAGGCCCTTCAACAATGAGCGAGCGGGGCCAAGGCAGACTGGCGGTTTTCCGTCGGCATTTCCGAGGCGCGATGGACCGGGCGGAGGCCAACAGACAGCCCGCACACGGGGAGCAGGCGCGGGGCCGAGGCTGGACCGCCGAGGCGGCGGCTTCGAAGCGCCAGACCACAAGAAGACGAGCACGCCGGCGGCGGACGGGTGGGAGGAGGAAGGCTACGTGTCACTGGAAGCAGACCCCATGTTTGCCGACATCCAGCCGGCGGCGGTCGAGGACGACTATGCCGGATCGCCGTTTGACCACCGGCGCAGGGAGCGCAAGAGCCGCAAGGACCGTAGGGACAAGGACGCCGAGCGGGCGGCACGCAACAAGTCCAAAGGGCGGCGGAACCGCGCGTACGAAATGGAGGAGGACGACTACGAGGAGCTGGACGAGCGGGCCGAGGAGCGGCGGCAGCGCAAGGAGGAGAAGCGGCGAAAGCGGGAAGCGGAGATGGAGGCAGCGCGGCAGGGCCCAGTGCCGATCCTGCTGCCGGCGTTTATCAGCGTGGCCAACCTGGGCACGGCGCTGCGGGTGAAGCCGCACGTGTTTCTGCGGCAGCTGGGCGAGCTCGGCTTCGAGGAAATTACGCTCGACAGCATCATGACAGGCGAGACGGCGGCGCTGGTGGCGCAGGAGTACGGGTTTGAGCCGACAGTCGACAGCGGCGAGTCAGTGGACCTGCGGCGACAGGCGGTTCCGGCGGACCCGTCGACGCTGCCGGAGCGGCCGCCGATTGTGACGATCATGGGCCACGTGGACCACGGCAAGACGACGATGCTGGACTGGCTGCGCAAGTCGTCGGTCGCGGCGCAGGAGCACGGCGGGATCACGCAGCACATTGGCGCGTTCCTGGTCAAGCTATCGGGCGGCAAGCAGATTACCTTTCTCGACACGCCCGGCCACGCGGCCTTTCTGTCGATGCGGCAGCGCGGCGCCAATGTGACGGACATTGTGATTCTGGTGGTGGCGGCCGACGACAGCGTCAAGCCGCAGACGCTGGAGGCGCTCAAGCACGCGCGCGCGGCCCATGTGCCCATCATTGTGGCCATCAACAAGGTCGACAAGGACGAGGCGCGCGTGGAGCAGGTCAAGAGCGACCTGGCGCGGCACGGCGTCGAGATTGAAGACTATGGTGGTGACGTGCAGGTAGTGTGCGTCAGCGGGCGCACCGGCCAGGGCATGGCGGACTTGGAGGAGAACATTGTGACGCTGGCGGAGATGCTGGACGTGCGGGCCGACCCGGGCGGCATGGTCGAGGGCTGGGTGCTGGAGTCGAGCGTCAAGGACCGTGTCGGCCGCGCGGCGTCGGTGCTGGTGAAGCGCGGCACGCTGCGGCGCGGCGACATCATCGTGGCCGGCATGACGTGGGCGCGCGTGCGGGTGCTGCGCAATGAGGCTGGCACCGAGGTCGATGAGGCCGCGCCAGGCACACCGGTCGAGGTGCTGGGCTGGCGCGAGCTGCCCGACGCCGGCGACGAGGTGCTGCAGGCACCGACAGAGGCGCGCGCGCGCGAGGCGACCGAGTACCGACTCGAGACACAGGAGCGCGGCCAGGCGGCGGCGAGCGAGCAGGAGCGCCAGGCGGCCGAGGTGGCCAAGGAGACAGCCAAGGAGGCGGAGGCGGCCAAGACGGACGCCGAAAAGGCCGCAGATGAGACGGACGCCGAGGGTGCGGCCGAGGCGTCGGGGCCGGCCGTGGTCAACTTTTTGATCAAGGCGGACGTGACAGGCTCGGTCGAGGCGGTCGATGCGGCGGTGTCGGAGATTGGCAACCACGAGGTGCGACCGCACATCTTGCGGGCGGCGCCGGGCCCGGTGACGGAGTCGGACGTGGAACACGCGGCGACGACGGGCAGCACCATAATCAGCTTCCACAGCGCGACGGTGCCGGGCCACATCCGGCGGTTGGCCAAGAACGCGGGCGTGCCGCTGCTCGAGTACGCCGTCATCTACCACCTGATTGACGAGGTCAAGGCGCGGCTGTCCCAGCACCTGGCGCCGACGGTGACGACGCGCGTGCTGGGCGAGGCCGAGGTGCTGCAGGTCTTTCCGATCAACGTGCGCGGCCGCGTCTTCCACAACATTGCCGGCTGTCGTGTGCGCAACGGCCAGATCACGCGGGGCGGCCAGTACCGGGTGTACCGCAAGGGCGAGAAGGTGTTTGATGGTGAGTGCGGTGTGTTCTGGTGTTCTGGTGTTGTTGCGTTGTTGATTTTGATTTTTGGTGATTGATCTGTTTGATTTTCGACTCCTCTTTCTCCTCCTCCGCCCCTTCCTCTTCCCCCGCTAACCTCCAGGCAAACTCGAATCCCTCAAACAGGGCAAAAAGGACGCCAGCGAAATGCGCAAAGGCACTGAGTGCGGCATTTCGTTTGAGGAATGGGACGACATCGCCGTCGGCGACACGATCCAGGCGTACGAGGAGATCCGCGAGAAGCGGACGCTGTAGAATGACGATTGTAGGATGCATGGACAATGTACTATAGACCTCACGGGCGGACTGCATGGCTGGCGCACGTTGCTTGTAAACACACCTCTTTGATATCCAAAGCTCCTAAACTCCGACAGTCTAGTCATGTGACCGTCCCCTGTGACCTTGACCTCTTCTCCGTACATTCCCTCCGCCAGTCCTAACCTTTCCCTCTCACCCCCGTGGACTTGCTGGCACGTAGCCCGACGTAAACGTCCGTGTCGAGATGGCCGCCCGCGCGCGCTCCTTCTTCAGCCGCGTCACGCCCGTCTGGTCCGTCACCGGCGTCGCCATGATGATCTGGTCAAAGTCGCCGTCGTCGCCGTCGCTGCCACTGCCGCCGTCGCTGCCGTCGTCCGACGAGGAGCCGTATTGCTCGTCGTTGTCCGAGTCGGGCGCCGCATTCGCGTCGACGAGCAGCTGCTTGGACGGCCGCGCAATCATCACCGGTTGCTTCTTGACGTCGTCCTCGGCCGCCGGCTTGGCAGCAGCAAACGGCCGGGATGCTAGCACCTTGCGACGAATCTCCTCCATCTCCGCATCGTCGTCGCTGTCGTCTGAAATGGCAAACGGGTCCCGGTCCTCGTCTTCTTGGTGGGCATCCGTGCCGCCTTCGCCATCCTCGCCGCCCTCACTGTCCTCGCCGTCCTCGCCCCCTTGATCGCTGCTCTCGTCGTCCGCACGCGGTCGCCGCAGATTCGCGTTTCCGCCCTTCCACACATCGGCCGCACTGCCGCGGTCGCCACGGCTGTCGGCGTACTCGCGCTCCAGCTGCTCGATCCACTCCTCCTCGGTCCGTTTCACATCTGCCTCGTCGGTGCAGGCCGCGTACCGCTCCAGTAGCGTCCGGTTGATGTTGAGAAACTCCTCGCCGTAGGAAAAGGGCGCCAGGATCGCCTCGGCCCACTCGCGCTGGCCGCAGATGAAAAAGGCCGCCGCCAGCGCCTCGACGCAGTTGAGCCGCCACGGCTTGCCGTAGTTGACCGTGTTGGCCGCCACCAGGTACGGCAGCAGCCGCTCGCACTTGCCGCCCACCTTGTTCCACTGCACCTCCTTGGTGCGCGCCCACGAGCACTCCACCACGGCCGCGCCAAACTGCTGCAGCAGCCCCGCGTCCGCCGGGCTGACGACGTGCCGCCCGTTGGGCGTGATGACCACGCCCGCGTGCCGCTGGCCCAGCTTGAGGTCGCGCATCAGCCCCAGCCGCATCAGCTTCTTGCCCGAGCACCGCTTGGGGTCGCAGTGGCCGAGATCCCAGCAGGCCGCCTTGAAGGCCGGCCGTCGCGACGCTGCTGTCGCGCCCTCGCCACCGTCCTCGGCCTCTGCACCGGCTGCTGGCCGCGGCCGCGGCGGCCCAAATGACTTCTTGCCCCGGCCGTGGAAGTCTTTCTTGTGGCGGACCATGGTGTGCGTGACAGAGTGTGGTTGTTGGTCGAGAGAGTTGGGAAATTTCGTCACGGCTGCAAGTGGGATACCGTGCAGAAGACCGTGCGTAAATGAATGCACACTGTCCTTGGGTGGGTTGCCTGGGCCGGAAGCTGGCCCGCCTCGACTGGCCACCACCAAACAGTTGCCACGCTGTCACGCCCACCTCGCCGAGTCCTGCCATCTGCCGTGCGACTCGACGTGTTTGGAGGCCCGCACTGTCTTCCGCGAGGCACACACAGCGACGCACGACGAGCGATTGACCGACTGCGGGCTGCTGACCGCTGATTGGCTGCTGCCTACAGCCCGGAGAGAGCCAAAGGGCCAGCGAGCCAAAATCGAGCAAATCGAGCAAATCGAGCATCGACGGAGCGCCGCATCACGCAACTACCCGGCCTGCCCTGCCTGCCCTTCCGCCCACGACCGCCAATGGAGGCTGCTTCGGCGCGCTACGCCGCGCGCGACCGCTGGGGCGAGCTGGCGCACCCGGCGCCGTCCCAGCTGCTGCGCTTCATCCAGAGTGCCTGCAGCCCCGAGAACTACGAGCCCAACCTGGCGCTCAACCTGGAGATTGCCGATCTGATCAACTCGAAGAAGGGCTCGGCGCCGCGCGAGGCGGCCAACGCCATTGTCGGCTACGTCAACCACCGCAACCCCAACGTGGCCCTGCTGGCGCTCAATCTGCTCGACATTTGCGTCAAGAACTGCGGCTACCCCTTCCACCTACAGATCAGCACCAAGGAGTTTCTGAATGAACTGGTGCGCCGCTTCCCGGAGCGCCCGCCCGTGCGCCCGACCCGCGTCCAGCTCAAGATCCTCGGCGCCATTGAGGAGTGGCGCGGCACAATATGCGAGACTAGCCGCTACAAGGAGGACCTGGGCTTCATCCGCGACATGCACCGCCTGCTGAGCTACAAGGGCTACACCTTTCCCGAGGTGCGGCGCGAGGACGCGGCCGTGCTGAATCCGAGTGATGTACGTAGTGCCCGTTGCGCAGCGCAACACACACGCCACCCCCCTGCTAACCGCACTGCTAACCGCTCAGAACCTCAAGTCGGCCGAGGAGATGGAGGAGGAGGAGCGCGAGGCCCAGTCGGCCAAGCTGCAGGAGCTCATCCGCCGCGGCACGCCCGAGGACCTGCAAGAGGCCAACCGCCTGATGAAGGTCATGGCCGGCTACGACACCCGCTCCAAGGTCGACTACCACGCAAAGGCCGCCGAGGAAGTCGCCAAGATCCAGAAAAAGGCCGCCCTGCTCGAGGAGCGCCTAGCCGCCTTCCAGGACGGCGACACCATGGCTGACGGCGACGTCTTTGACGAGCTCGCCTCAGCGCTGTCCAGCGCCCAGCCCAAGATCCAGAAAATGTGCGAGGAGGAGTCGGACGACCACGCCGCCGTCGCCCGTCTGCTCGAAATCAACGACAGTATACACCGCACCGTCGAGCGCTACCGGCTGCTGAAGCAGGGCGACGTGGCCGGCGCCAGCAAGATTGCCCAGGGCGGGCCGATTCCGAGCCGCGGCACCAGCCGCAGCGGCAAGAAGTCGGGCAGCAAGAAGCCCAAGTCGGCGGCGCAGGAGCTGTCGCTCATTGACTTTGGCAGCGAGCCCAGCAGCAGCAGCCAGCCGCCCCAGGAGGCCGCCGCCGCCGCCGCCGCCGTGGTGCCCAAGCCGGCCGGCATCGAGAGCGACCTGCTGGGGCTATCCTTTGGCGACTCGTCTGCCAGCTTTGGCCAGCCGGCTGGAGGCGGCATTGCGCTTGGCTTTGGCGCCAACAACAGTAGGTGCTCTGGACCCTGCACACTGCGTACTGCAAACTGACACTGCCTCACAGACGTCCCCGGCCCGGCATTGCTGTCCTCTGTGACTCAGAACAGCAGCGCCCGCGGTCCCCTCGGCACGCCCTCACCGCCGCCCGCCAAGGCTTCTCCAGCCTCCGCCTTCCCGTCCGTCTTCTCCTCGTTCTCGATCGCCCCCGCGACATCGTCGCAGTCCGGCACGCCACAGCCCACCCTGTCCTCGGCGTTTGCGCCTCCGAAACCAGCAGCAGCAGCAGATCCGTTTGCCGCTCTGGGACTGGGCAGCATGGCGCCGACAGCAGCACCGACAGCGACGCCCAGCGCGGCCAATGACGACGACGAGTGGTCCTTTTCGTCGGCGCTGCCGCCGGAGACGCCGACGAAGCCGCAGGAGCACCGTGTCACCGTCGGCAACGGGCCCGTCAAGATTGAAGTGGTGGCACGACGGACGCCAGAGGCGCCGCTGGCCATTAGCTTTGCGTTTGCGTTTACCAACAACATGGCACAACCCATTACCGATCTGCACTTCCAGGCAGCTGTGACAAAGGTACGTGGTTGCGTTGTTCTTCCTGTGTGCTGCGATGCCTTGTACCAGTGCTGACCAACAGGGCTACGAGCTGAAGATGCAGCCGCAGTCGGGCCGCACGCTGGCGCCCAAGCAGAGCCGCGGCATCGTGCAGACGATGGAGGTGTGGCACGCCCACGACCAGGCGACCAAGGTGGACACAATAAAGCTGCGCTGGAGAGTCTCGTGCCGCGTGGGCGACGAGGCGAAGACGGACATGGGCGAGGTGCCCGAGTTTGCGCTGGCATGACGGCGGGGACGGGGAGGCAGCGGACGGCGGATGCGGTCCGAGGCGAGAAGCACGATTTCCACAACTGCATAGCTATTTTCTATTTCAGCCATTTTCCGCTTCCTGGTACAGAGTACATATTTTGGTATGCAGATTCGTTGCTTGGAGCTTGTAGGCCCACTTTTCCATTTGTAGCTCTGGTCGTTTTTGCCTTTGGCCTTTTGCCTCCGGCTCTCCAGCAAAGCAAGACCGCACCACACACTATTTGGCCATGTCGTCGAGAGCAGGGGATCAGAGCAGCCGGCGGCCTGTCAGCCACGAGAGCGATGCCGGCCGGGATCGAAGACGCAGACACGAGCGCGACGACAGTCACCACGATGGAGAGCGTCGCGCGAGACGAGAAGACAGTGTCGCGAAAGACAGACGATCACGGCGAGAAGACGGACGATCGCGACGAGAGGACCGAGGACCGCGGCAGACGGAGACCGAGGACCGGCAGCGGTCGCGATCGCGGGACGCGCCCCGGCGACATCGAGAGGAGGAGCGGGAGGAGCGCGAAAAGCGGCGACGCGAGGATGACGAGGGGAGCGAACACGAGGAGCGCCGCCGGCGACGGCACCGAAGAGACGAGGATGGGGAGCGGTTGGCGCGAGACGAGCGGCCCCGACGGCGGCCACACGACGAGGTGGCGAGCGTCCAGAGGCGCGGCCCGCTGCCGGACCAGGCCGACTCGTTTGCGCTGGTGCAGCAGGGCGGCGACGGGGACGCGGCGGCCGTGCAGCCGGCCAAGGAGAAACCCAACTACGGTGTGACGGGCGCGCTGGCGGCGGCGTCCAACGCGGTCGCGCAGGCCGACGGGTCCATGGTAACGCTCAAGTACCACGAGCCGCCCGAGGCGCGCAAGCCGGCGGAGCGGGACGGCTGGCGGCTCTTTGTATTCAAGGGCGGCGCCATTGTCGACACGGTCGAGCTGGGCGCGCGCAGCTGCTGGCTGGTCGGGCGCGAGGCGGCCGTGGTGGACCTGCTGGCAGCGCACCCGAGCGTGAGCAAGCAGCACGCGGTGCTGCAGTTCCGCTACCTGGAGCGGCGCAACGAATACGGCGACCGGATTGGGCGGGTGCGGCCGTACCTGCTGGACCTGGCGAGCGCCAACGGGACGCTGCTCAACGGCGAGGCAGTGGCGGCCCAGCGGTTCGTGGAGCTGCGGGAGCGGGACATGGTGCAGTTTGGGGACAGCACGCGGGAGTACGTGTTGATGCAGGCCAAGTGAGGGGGGTGGCAGTGGCCAAGGAGGGTCACCAGGCTAGTGAGAGACACGTCTGGTGACGACCGGCGACTCTTGATTCAGTCACCAAGAAAGACACCAAAAAAGGCGAGGCCGCTCGGCCTGGGAAAAGCGCCCACACGCAAAAGTCACCGGATGCGGACGGGAGGGCCACCCGCTCGTGGCCTCTGCCTAGGGCTGTAGCCGTGTCGTAGCACCGCCAATACGACTCGTATCGCGCGCATGACAGGGATATCTGGCAAAGACGCGAAAACCCAACGTAATCCAGAACAGCCTTGCCGGCACGGGAGCGAATCGTGGATGCCTGGTGGCCAGAGGGAGGGGTAGCAGGGGCTCAGCTGGCCGCCCGCCTCCTGGGTGTCTCATCCTGCTCCGGTGAGCACTAGGGGGCTGCAAATGCAAGAGTCTGTGCAAAGGAGAGAGTTGTTGGATGGACTTTGCAATGCTAAAGAACTAGGCGCCCGAAATAGCAGGAGCGGACGATGTGATTGTCCTGCGAATAAAGAAAAGACTTGGCCTTTTGTAGCATCATCGTTAGCATCGTCCATTCTCTCTCTCTCTCTGACCGACGCGCGAAACAGCCCATCACACCCCCCTGGCGGCCGCAGCCGCTGGCGCCGGACCAAGGCCACACACGCTGCGCCCACCAGCAGGCCGCCGCCCCCGCCGTCCCCATTTGTCGGAATCGACCTGTCTCTTTGCGCCCGTCTCGCTCTCATTTGTCATCCAGGCGCCTGTCCATCCGACCAGCTTGCCAGGCCCAGAAAGCTGTGCAGCTGGCCCTGGCTCCGCCATGGGTATATCAGCCGCCTACTTTCCCGTTTGGAGACTGTTCTATTTCTGCTCTGCTGCTCTGCCTGCTCTGTTCATATCTGTCCTGTCCGATCGGTTGCTATTCTGTTTTCGAACTGCGCATTCTGTACATTCTGCTCCGTGTCCTGTCCCGCCCAATCCCACCCATGCCTCGGGCCTGTGCTGGTCATTATGGTAAGTCGCCCAGACCGCCCCGCCGCTTGCAGGAAACACAGCTCACCGGCCAGGGAACCGTCAACCGGGAAATCACGCGGTACGAGATTACCGGCGTGTACACCCATCCCGATGCCCTGGCAGACATTGTGCTCGTCCACGGCCTGAACGGCCAGCCGGACAAGACGTGGACGGCCGGCGACGTCTTTTGGCCCACGGACCTTCTCCCCAACTCGCTGCAGGACCACCACGCCAACATCCTCGTGTACGGCTACAATGCCGACGTCTACGCGCACGACAAGAAGAACGGTCCTAGCAAGGACTTTATCCTGCAGCACGCCGAGAGCCTCGTCAACAACCTGACCATCTACCGCAAGCGCGAGAACATGACGCGAAAGCCCATCATCTGGGTCGCACACAGCCTGGGCGGCATCCTCGTGAAGCGCGCGCTGCTGTACGCCTACGACGCCCAGCTTGCAAATCACGACCCCTTGCGCGCCATTTACGTGTCCACGTACGGCATCATCTTTCTCGGCACGCCGCACAACGGCTCCGGCCTGGCCACCTGGGGCCATATTCTCCAGGCCATGAGCGATGCCGTGATCCCCAAGAAGCTGTTCCACTCTGAGTCCGTCTTGATTGAAACGCTCAAGCGGAACAACGAGACGCTCAGTGACATCAACAACCGCTTCCTCAACATTTTCCAAAACTACCGGATCCAAATGGTCCGCGAGAGCCAAGAGACCGATTTCAAGGGGACAAAGTGCGTCATTTCTAGTTCCCATACCGAGTGGCATTGGCTAATCTCTTCCCTACAGGGCCCTTGTGGTCGACGAGAGCTCGGCGAACCCGCAGCTACCGGGCGTCGAGTACTATGGCATCGAGGCCACCCATTCCAACATGTGCAAGTTTGGCAGCCCAAGTGCGCCTGGCTATCTATCCGTCTCCCGGGCCCTTTACGAGTGGGTGGGAGAGGCGCCGGGTGCGATGGAAGCACGCTGGGAGCTGGAGGACCGGCGCCGCATGGACCTCGCCGAGCTGGACATTTATGAGAGGCGTCGGCCACTCGTATGTGCTCCCCGCCGGCCCAGCGGTCGGATCCACTCCGCTGACATGCCCCAGACGACAAGACCGAACGTGGGCGCTGCCGCCCGACCCGGTAGGTTGCCACCCACGGCATCTCCTCTTGCTTTGACGGAATCTGTTTTCACGAGCCCCTCGGCCAGCCCCATGGGCAGCCCTGATGTCGCCTCGGTCACCTCGACAGAGGCCATGGGCTACAGTCGTTTGCCGGAGCGGTGATGGGTGATTGCAACACGTGCTGATTCTTGTTTACTTGGTTGCGCTCCTTGTTCTTAGACGAGATGGCCAATTCAAAAAGTTTGCCGCCCATCACCGGCGTTGCCCTGTTGCCGGCCGCTGCCTCCGGGCCGGCCGAGCCGCCATTCGTTCATCCGGACCCATTCCGGCCCAACTCCTTTTTTGTCGGCCGCGAGAAGGAGCTGGGGGAACTCCACGCCAAGCTCATGGACGAGAAAAGGCGAGCCGGGGGCACCTCGGCCGTGCTGATCCAGTGCCTCCCCGGCGGCGGAAAGACACACCTCGCGCGCGAATACGTCTTTCGGCACCTCGCCGACTATCCCGGCGGCATCTTCTGGGTCCGGGCCAAGTCCATCACGGAGGTGGAGGAGTTTTACTGGAAGATGGCCAACTCGGAGGGTTTGCACGACCTGGCCGACAAGGTCAAGCGCACCGTTCCGGCCGAGGAGCAGGGGAACTCCAACTCGCACAAGAAGCGCTACTACATTGAGGTTGTACGGACCTGGTTCAAAAGCTTCGACCAATGGCTGCTGATCTTTGACGGCATCCGCTTCGACACGCCCGGCATGAGCATGTTCATCCCCGACGCCAAGTACACGAGCCTGATCTACACGTCCATACAGCACCCGGCCGTGGGCATGTACGAGTTTGACGACCCCCAGATCCTGGAGCTCGGCCTCTTGAGCCCCGTGGCGGCACAGGGTCTGCTGCTGGAGGAGATGGGCGCCAGGAAGCCGTGGTCCCCAGACGACCGCGCCCGCGCCCTGGAGCTGGTGCGGCTGATGGGCTACCTGCCCCTGATGATCCACGTCGCCGCCAGGCACATCAACGCCATCCGTGAGCCGCTGTACAAGTACCTGCGCAACTACCAGGGCCGCCACCTGACGCTGCATCTGCCGGCGTACAACGCCGTGTACAGCGAGCTGGAGAAGCGCGGGGAGCACGCGGCCCTCAACCTCATGTCCATTCTAGCCTTTTACGACCAGTGGATACCAGTCGGCATGATTCTTCTGGGTACGTTGCTGCACGCCGTGTCCGTGTGCGGGCCGCATTATTAACATACGCACAGGGATCAGTGCATTGAAGAAGGCGACGCCGGTCATGACGCAAGATGCGTGGCAGAAAACCAAATCCTTCAACAACACGCTCCGCGTCCTGATTGCGTTTGCACTGGTCGAGCGCACCGAGACGGACAGTGCGTCGCCGGCGAGCTCGCAGGGCAGTGCGAAGCCCAGCTTCGACCGGAGCCACGAGACGGTCGATGTCCTGCGCATGCACAGCGTCGTCCAGGCCTTCTTTGTCGACCGGCTGGCGGAGAAGAAGGAGCTCGAGTTCTGGCTGGAACAGGCCGTGGCCGTATTCTGCGCCTCCTTTGACGAAGTGGACCAGAAAATGGGAGAGGGCAGCCGGTACGGGATTGCCGACGACTACTGCCGCTTTGTGGTGCATGGCCGCAAGCTGCTGGATCACGTGCCGCGCGCCGAGAAGAGGTGCAATGCGCCGGCCAAGTGGAAGGACATGCGGCAAGACGTTGAAGCGCGACTGGTCCGCTGCCAGGCCGCGATCGACACGCTGGCCAAGGCGCATGCAGCTGCAGCGTTGGAAGAGGGCAGCAAGGGCAAGGCCGTGGAGTCCACGTCTGCCTTTGAATGGGCCAACGGCCTGTCCGAGTCTGAGTCGGGCAGCCTCTCGAGCCAGTTCAGCCTGTACGGCTCCCGAGGGCCATCCCGCATCGGGACGGGGGTGGGCGAGCACTCTGCCGGCAGCAGCAGCAGCAGCGGTCCATGGATCCCCGATGGCGAGGGCGGACAGCTGCACGGCTCGCCGACGCACTATCACACACCGCAGACGCCCAGTGATCAGAACCCGCTTCACTGGCACGTTGCTTACCCAGCCTATCCTTCAGGCGACGGGATGATTTTCGCCCCTCCGGATGGGGACGAGGGTGACGACCGGACAGAAATCGAAACACCGCGCATGCCGAACAGTCGCGGCGGCAGTCTTCCGGGAGCAATGGCCACCGACGCGCGCACGAAGCGGGCAACACCGGACCACCGGACTCTCCGAAAGCAGTCGATCCGGCGATACCACGACCGGGCGGGCTCGTGGCGAGACAGCACGGTCAGCGACCCGAGAACGAGCATCAGCCGTGAGATGGCCAGGGGCAATGTGACGGGACCGGAGACGTCTGCGGCCAAGACGGCTCTGGATAAGATCCGGGCGGTGGCAGTGTCGTCGGAAGCAGCGGTGCCCCCCATCTTGGGCGTGGTCAATGATGCATCCGACGCCAGTGCGCCCATTCCGATTGAAATCGAACACAGGGCGGCGGCTGGAGACTCCGTTTCGCACAGCTTTGCCTCGGGCCTGTGGCGGATGCTGCCTAAATCCCTGCCGTCGCGGTGGACATCGCCAACGATGAAGCGGCTGCGGGAAGACGACGACTCTGCCGTGTCCGAGGAAGAGCAGCACAAGTCCAACTCCCTCTCCAGCAGCATCGCTAGTCTGATCAACAAGCAGCCGGCGCCGATGTTCAGGGGCTCCAGGTCTGCCCGCTCCAGTCCCGGCCAGGGACAAGGCCCCTTCCGCCCCCCTCCGGCCGTGCTGCCCGCAGACGGCGGCTGGCCGCAGCAGGGACCGCCCGCAGCGATGCGGCAGTGGGAGACGCAAGCCTACAGCTCGGGCCGGATGCAGTTTGACCCGTCTGATCTCAGTTTCGACATGGCCGGGGGAGACCCGATAAGGGCATCGTTCCCCCCGCCGCCACGCGCAAGCCGCCCGTCGGGAGACAGCTATGCCGACAAATGGCTGTCGCCTCCTCTAGAGGGGGCTGACGGATACACGTCGCAGCCCATGTCCCGGGGCGGCAGTTCGCAGTCGCAGCCGGCGGAAAACGGCCACGGCGTCGAGATCCCACCGAGGAGGAGCAGCCGCTACACGAGTGTCGATGGCCACTCGTCGTATCCTTACGGTCTACCGCCCGGCTACGGGGCCGGCCGAGCAGCCTACACGACCGGGATGCCTTTTCTAGAAGGGCGGGCGGCGGCATCGTGGGTCGAGACGGAGCCTTCGCCCAGCACGGGAGACGCGTTTCCCGAAGTCAACACGAGCTACCAGCGATGGGGGGAGAGGCAGCGCCATGTCGCGGTGGAGGCGTCCATGGATCCGGCGGGCGAGGAATCCCTGCAGGAGGGCGATGTGTACACGTCTGAGCCCATGGAGCGCAATGGCTCAGCCGGCATCCAGCTCTCGGACGGGCGGATTGTCCCGTTTGGACAGTCGCCTAGGGCAGTGCAAGATATGGCGCATGAGGTGGACAGTGTGGACGGAGGTGCAGCGGGCGGCATCGGACTGGGCATTACTACGCATTGATGTTGGGTATATTTGGAATAGGAAGAAATGCAACTTTTGGTATGTAGCCAATATTCTGGCCATGGACAAGAGACATGATGCATCAAAGACGAGTACTCTTCCGGTGCCACAGGGCCTACTTTAGCTCGCTCAGCTCCGTGTCTGCATTCTCCACGTTGGACGTCTGTGCCTCGAGCTGCAGCTGCTTGTCGGAGACGGGCGCCGGGCCGAGGGCGTAGTCGCTGGCGCGGTGGCTGTCCATAAAGTCGCGGCGGAAGAGGTTGACGTAGATGGGATAGACAAAGGCCAGGATGTAGCCCATCATGGGGATGGCCATGGCAATGTGGGCGTTGTGGCGGTCGATGACGGCGCCGGTCATGGCCGGGAAGACCATGCCGCCGGAGATGGCCGCGACCAGCAGGGAGCCGCCGACCTTGGTGTGGCGGCCGAGACCGCGCAGGCCGAGGGTGAAGATGGTGGCGAAGCAGGCGGACTCGAAGCAGAGGACGAGGATGAGCATCGCAATGGACGTGGTGCCGGTGGTGGTGATAGCGGCGACGATAAAGACAAAGCACATGGCCAGGTAGACGGCGAGGATGAGGCGCGGCTTGATGACGGGCACCATGAGCAGGAAGCCGGTAATGAAGCGGTTGATGGCGTAGAGGCCCTGGCCCACGGCGAGGAGGTCGGCTGTGGTGTGAGCGGGGAGGAGAAAGGGGGCGGAGAGGGGGAAAAAAAGGGGGAGACGACCACGTACATCCGCTGGAGCTGGAACGGCCAGCCTCCTCGCAAAACTGGATAAAGTAGTTCTTCACAGTCAGCAGACGGCACACAGACGGAATGGCGTCGACCTACGGCCACGGCCACTTGGGCGCCGACATAGCAGAACTGCGACCAGACGGCCAGAAAGAGGTTGTATTGCTTGCGCAGCGGGCCCGGGTCGCTCTCGCCGACGGCGCTCTCCTGCGTGCGCATGTCGGCGTCGGTGATCTCGGGCATCGGCGCGAAGAAGAAGAGGATGATGAGGAGGGCGACGAAGCCGGCGACGCCGAGGTAGACCCACTGGACGTTGCGGAGGCCCTGGGCGTCGTCGACGGTGTGGGCGAAGAAGACGCGGGAGGCGAGGAGGGGAGCGACTGGCGGTCAGAGAGGGAGGAGAGGAGAGAGAGAGGAGAAGAGAAAGCCGAGAAGAGACTCACCAAAAGATCCCGTCCCTTGCACGGCCTGCGCCAGGTTCAGCCGGATCTCCGAGTAACGCGGCGGCCCGCAGATGGACAGAAAGGGGTCCGCGGCCGTCTCAAGCGTCGACAGGCCGGCGCCGACGACAAACATGCTGCCGCAGAAGCCGCCAAAGGAGGCCTTGACGCCCGACGGCCAAAACAGCAGACAGCCGACGGCCAGAACGGCCAGGCCGGTCATGAACGTGACGCGGAAACCGTAGCGCCGCAGAATCCATCCCGAAATAGTCGGCGGGCAGACGAAATAGGCGCCAAAGTAGGCCGACGACAGGCCGGCCGCCATGCTCGAGCTAATGTTCAGGATCGACTGGAAGTGCTGGTTGAGCACGTCGAGCAGGCCGTAGGCGAAGCCCCAGAGAAAGAAGAGAATCACCACCAGCAGGTTGGGCGCCATGGACTGCCGCACCGTCAGGAGGGCGGCGCTGGTGACGGCATCATCGCTGACGACAATCGTGCGCTGGTAGAAACGCATGGTGGAAGAGAAAAAGGGGAGAGAAGATGTATTCAGATTCAGAGATGACTGGCGTCCGATGAGCAGGGCAGTCGCAGACGGGGCTCCTTCCTGATGCAGAAAGACACAGAAAAGGACCACGATTTCTGGCAGAAGAGACGATGCTATATATTCCCACGTTTCTACAACACCACAGCAGATTTCGTCCCACCATTTGCGGCCGCCGCAGCTCGGCCAGCTTCCCCTCGGCCTGACAACGCACCGGGGGGGCGGGCAGGCCAGCTCGTGGGCGGGACATTTACGGCCGAACAGGGGAGCGCCACGGCATACAATGACTGGCCAAGCGACGGGGCGGCACGTCCGCCTCGGCAATGGACTACTGACCGGGTGCCTACCCCGCAGGGAGGAAGGAGAAGGGAGAAATGATTTCTCCAGGCATCTCGACTGCGGCCCCGGCCAGTCCAACGAATCCTACGTGGCCCTGCACCTCTCTGGTAGCACCTTTGGGCGTGGGAAAGAGTTTCATCCGACACCACGCGAAATACTTTGTGTAATACCTCACCTCGCCTTCACCCTGACGCCATTGCGACGCTGGAGGAAGCAGTGACATTCTGGGACCGTGTTGCGCTGGTCGACAAGGCGTGCCGTCGCGGTATCAGCACCGCGACCCTCTTCCGGCTTCTCGCACAACACTTTCACCACGAGTGAACGAGGGTTTGGCACGACGGCAGAAGAGAAGCAAAACAAGTAAGCAGCTCGAAAAGAAGCACAAAGCCTTCCCAGCTCTTTGCTTCTCCTCCTCCTCCTCCCCCTCCTCCCCCTCCTCCCCCTCCTCGTTCTCGTCACCCCTCGCTCGGCCTACAACATGCCGTTCGTCCCACGCATCATGCATCCCATCGGCCCTATTGACTGGTTGTGGCGGCCTGATGGCCTGCTCGTCGTTGCCGCCAAGCCATAAGGAGATGCGGAGAGAAAGAGGGGAAACGGGGCAGTGGGGCCGACCAGACGCGGAATGTGGAGACGGGCCAGTAGAATCATCGCCAGATCAGCCAACGACGAGCCTTTCTTGTGGCATTTCATATCTCTCCCCTCATTTTCTTTTTTCCCATTTTCTCATTTTTTCTACCTGCCTCTGCTGTCGCCACTCTGCAACACCCCTGCCCAAGCCCGTATCCATTCGGGCGCCGCAAAAGGCCACGCTCCAAATTGGTGAGATACTCCAAAAGGACTTGTCACGTGAACACGAAGCTCCACTACTCCTGCCTCTCCAGCTCCTCCAACTCCCGCATCACCGCCGACTTGGTCCCAATCTTCTTGATCTGCGTGTCCTCCAGCTTCTCGCCGCCCGCGTGCCGCATCTCCAGGTCTTCAATCGCCCGGATCTTCTTCTGCAGACTGCGCATCTTCTTTGCCGTCGGGCTCTGGCTGCTCGGCGACAGCGGGTCGTTGCCGGCCGCCGCTGTCGCCACCACTGTCGGGGCCGGAGCCGGGGCCACCGCCACCGCCACCGGCGCGCCACCGCCGCTCTGGTTGAAGCCCTCGCGCGCGCGCTGCGTGTTGCTGCGGACGCGCCCGCCGCCGGGCGTGTTGTTCCGCGACTGGCTGGGCGTGTGCTGATTCTGCTGGTTGTGCTGGTTCTGGAACCCGCGGCGCTCCGGGCTGCGACCCTCGTAGCCGTTTGCATTGCCGTTGCTGGTGCCGTTGGCTGCCCCGTCACCGTTGGCCGTGTCCGTGTCCCGGTTGGCCTTCTTGTTGCCCCGCTTCTTCTTGTTCTTGAGCGCCGCCTTGGACAGCGTCTCGTTACCGTCCACCGGCTCCGCCCCCGGCACAAACGCCGGCGCTGCCGCCGACAGCTCGACCGGCTCCGCTCCCGGCACCGCGCGCCGTCCCCGTCCAAACCCGTTCATGCCGCCCAGGCTGCCCAGGCCGCTGCTCAGGCCCGTCCCGTTGCTCACCACGTGGGCCGCGCCGCCCTCGTCCTCGCGCTTGAAATGCAGCGGCGTCGACGCGCCCCGCGCTCCCGGCGGCCGGTACGCGCCTGCCGGCTTCGACGGCGTCTTGCGCGCCCCCAGGTATGTCAGCGCTGACGCGTGCGGAGTCGGCACCGCGCTCAGCGGCTCCGTCGCCCCCACCGCCAGCGGCGCGCCCTTTTCCAGCGGCCGCCACAGCACGTTGTACAGCTCCACCATGTCCTCGTTGTATACCAGCCCGCCGCCTACGTGCCACACCTTGACGCCGTTGTCCACCCGCAGCCGTGGCGACGTCGTCGCCGTCAGAATGTACCGCGAGTCGGGGCTCCACTCGCACACGCTCGGGTTGCCGCTCTCAATCGTGCACACCTTGCGGTAGTCCTTAGTCATGTCGTACACGTCAATCGTGCCCGCCAGGTTGCCAAAGCCGGCCACCAGCACAAACCGCGCGCTCGGCGAGAAGGTGATTGTGTTGCGTGGCCCAATCGGAAACGAGTGCTTCGCCTCCGCCCGCTGGTTGAAAATGGTCGTCTTGGCCGGCATGAACCCATAGATCACACCAAACTCTTTCGAGTTGGGCGACCAAGACACATCGTGGATTGGCCCCTCCTTGTCCAGGGTGATGCGCGCGTCGAAGCTGCCGCTGGCGCTCAGCAGGTACAGCGTCGTCTCGCCGTAGTAGCTCTTGTTCGACTTGTCCACGTCCGTCTGCGCCAGCACAATCAGGCTGGAGCCCTGCGCGTTCCACTTGAGCTGCACCTTGTCGCCCTTGAAAAAAGTCTTTTGCGACACCGGCGTGGTAAAGTGCGGCGCGTTGAACACACGCACGGCAGCCGGCTGGCCCTGTGAAAGCCGTTAGTATATGCGCAACAACGGCCGGCTCCTCCGTCGCCCGACATACCTTGCGCTCCGGGATGAACACGGCCACCGAATGGGCCGCGCCCGATGCCAGGGCAAAGGCGGACACGCCCTCCACGCGCAGCTTGTCGTGCACGGTCGTCAGGTCGGCGCTCTCGTAAAAGTGCACCTCGTTTGTGACCAGCCGTGCGCACAGCTGCTCGTCCGACGTGTACTGGAGGTTCCATCCAGTCTGCGACTTTTGCACGAAGCGGCCCAGCGGCTGGGTGTCGCCCGCGGCGGCGGCGTCCGTGATCGAGCGCCACACCTTGAGGTTCTTCGTCGCATCGCCATTCTCGTCCTTGGCCGGGCGCTCCCACGTGCTCAGGTATGTGCCGCCCGGCGAGAAGCTGAGCTCAAACACATTGGCCACCGCAAAGGTCGAGAGCGCATGTCCCACGGAAGCGTCACAGACCGTGACCGCTTCGTTCGTGGCCCAGGCAAAGTACCGGCCGCAGGGCGAGTACACACAGCACCGGATGTTTCCCTCGGGCGGCACAAAGGCGGCGAGCGAGGCATACACCGGGTCGGCCTCGAACACGCCAATGGCCTTTTGGGTGCGGTAGGCAAACTGTAACGGGCTGGCCATGACTAGTCAAAGTCACAGGAGACCGGTCGGAGCGTAGGTTGGTGGTAGGAGGGAATCGTGTTCCTGTCTCGGGGTGGGGGAAAAGCTGGGCGCAATGCGAACCTGACCTGTCAGTAAACCAGACAGACAACCAAGAGGAGATTGCGAGCGAGGAGGAGACGCGGGAAACCGAATGCGTCCTACGGGCCCCCTTGTTTCCAGCTTTCCAGTCTGGCAGCTTTCAAACCTCTGGGCGGTTTGGTTTCCTTTGTCTCCCCCCTCCTGGACTGTGCCTGGATGCGTTCGGCACGTCGTACTCACCAGCAGAATTGTGCGACGAGGATGGGCGCTGTGGCTCTCGTGGCAACAAGACAAGAGGCAGCCGAGATGCGCAATTGCACGCTGCAAACCAAACAGGCAAGTCGACGGCTGAATGCAGGCGTCGAAGATCTGGACACGATTTGGCGGAGCAGAAGCAACGAATCGTCCTGGAACAAAGAAACAAAGACCGAGGAGCCTGGCGCAGCAATGCGATGCGAGACCGGAAACGAGGAGGAGGAGAATGCCGTACGCACACCTGTGGGGAGGGGGGAAGTTGACAAGGCGGTGCTGCGCTGTTGACCTGAGCGGGTGGGCTGGTGGGAAAGAAAAGGGAAAGGGACAGAAAATGGCAAAGGCAAGATGACGATGTACTTTTCCCACTAAAACTTTTTGTATTTATTTTTCGCTTGGGCAGCCATTTTTCCATTAGTTTTTCAGCGCCTGTATCCCAACGAGGCGCGCTGTGGTTGGTCAAAATGGCCAGCTGCGGGGCCAGAAGCTGCCAGCAGCGGCGATCGCAGGCCTGGAACACACACAATTATTCCAAGCCGAACTTCAGGCACTAGCTCATGATTCAATCACTTTCCGCCGTCCTTTGAGCCGCGTCAATTGCATGCACCGGTCGTGAACAACTTGCGAGGTTTGTATGGTCACGTGATACGGGATCTGTTATCCCATCTGGCCATGTTTCAGCTCTGCTATTCAAACTCTCCCCGGAAAAAGTCTCCCAATTTTTGAAACTGTTAGTGCTTGTGCTGTAGTGTACAGCAGAAACACTAACAGCCTAGAATTTTGCGGTTTTGGCTTTTTTCACCACCACCAGGAAGGGGAATTCGGAGAGTTTGCCCCTTCCACGTCGACGAGCAACGCGGTCTTTTGCTCCTCGACACCCTTTTTCTAAGAAAAGGGAAACCCTCTTTACCGGGCGACCGATAAAGAGGAAAACGACACTGCCAGCACGACTGGCAGAGAACCGGAACCTGGGTTAAGTCCAGGCTAGGCCTCTGTTGGGAGGCCTTCTCTTTTGACCGGCGTTAGCACCGGTCACGTTGTTGGGTAACCGCAACGCTTCTTTCTCCGTTCCTACGTTTCTCAACGACTTCACCCAACGGAGGCTCTGGCCAGAGGGTTTACTTCTCGGCACGCAAACTGGCGATGAGGGGTTTTTTTCCGCTTCCCTTTGGGAGGCGCACTTTTTCCTCGGGTCGCTATTGATCCGCTCCGCCTGGCGGGGCGAAACCAATGCAATTGGTTACTATTAGATTCACAGCCGCGATGGCTGGGTTATGATTAGACTAGTGCACACAGACCTGTAAGCACGTTAATAGATTCATTCATTCAGCTCTGCTATTCTAGTAGCATCACTTTAGTCAACTCGCATTCTATTTACACACCTGATCCTTTTGTGGTGAGGCAGTAGCGTATTGTTTCTTGGCAGCCGCCCTGCGAGCCTCGGCTGGAGCCGCGCAAGCATTCTCTTACAAGTCTTCGACGCTTTGCAAAGTCGCCCAGTCGCAACAGCGACTGGGCGAGGAATGCGACGAGCGAGAGCCAGCCGTCACCTGTCAACATTCTTGTGGTGACCCAATGGCATGTTCAATTTTGTCTGTCTCAATCGCATAGCGTGTTTTATCAGTGTCTGGTAAATAGTACCAATTAAATACAAAATCAAAACATGAAAAACAATCGAAATACATCATCTCCTTTCATCCAAACAGTCATCATTGGAACCAACTCTAAAATACCTGCCCTAAACCGATATAGCCAGCCGACCTTTTCCATATGTATAGAATAAAACATCATAGACAAGATCATATCGTCTTACATCCCTCTGCCGTGTGCTTCCAAAGGCAAAGGACAAATCCAAAAATCCAAAAATACCGCCTCAAAATCCAAAATGGCGGACAATCAAAATGATAGGCGTAGCTCATAACCCGTCCTGAGGCTGTTTGAATCTCCCATACTATCAATAGACATGTCCCATTCCGTCTTGGCCGCCTGTCCTTGCTGCAGCGGAATTTCCAGCACGTCGAGAATCATGTCCTGGCCTTCGGGCAGTTCTGCAACCATGTCATCGTCCATTTCGACCTCGAGGCCCTGTGGGAGCACGCGGACAGTGCGTGTTTCTTTGGTTGGGTCGAGTTTCCACTTGCCCACGACCCGGGCCACAAACTCGGACACTGTGCGCGACATGAGGTAGATGGCACGGTGGTACTCCCGTGGGGCATTGCCGCCCTCTGAAGGCCGCAGAGTCGCATGTGCATGGGTTGCATTGGTTCGCCGAAGAAGATAGAAACAAGCCACTGGGTTCGTTCGGTCCAACGACGACGGCGGGTGGTAATTAGGGTCGACCCCCAGGGTCTCGATCCAGCCACTCAGGTTTCCAGAACTGTCCGTCTTGCTGACTCGGGTCGGTTGGTCGGACCCTTGCCGTGACAGAGATACCTGGCTAGGGTCTTCGTGATAGTCTGCCCACTGTCCGTTGGCTGTTCCGTTCGTGCCATTTACTGACAGTTGCGAATGCAAAGAAAGCGAGCTCGGCGACGGGGACACCATGCTTGAGCCATTTGCCGAGCCTCTGACGCTCTGCTCCCGCCACGACAGCAGGCTATCCCGAGACTCCATTTTCATCAGGTCCGACGGCTCACCGGGAAGCAAGACGGGGTGCAGGTCGGGGTCGTCAAGCTCGTCGCCCCTCAGATACAACGTGCTGACAGCCCTCGTGCTGGTGAACATGTCCTGCAATGTCTGCAACTTGCATTGCAGATCTTCCTCCACGGCCAGCCTCATACCGTTTCCAGACGAAGCAGCGTTAGCATCGCCACCAGAGCTAGTCGAGGACATTGACCATGTCCTCCGGTGCTTGGGCACCTTCCCAACACGCTGCAACTCAGGATTAGCCTTGGCCTGCTGTGCTGTAATGGCGGCAGTAATGGCGGTCGGCCGCTTTCGCTTGTTAAAGTCCTTCAATCCGCTTTCTGCCTGGGCAATCTGCTGCTTCATCTTGTCAATGGACTTTTTGATGTGCGCAATGTCGTTGGACAGCTTCCGCTCTGCACCATGGTCCCGAAAGAGCTTGACCTTGCAGAAGCAAATCTCGGGAAGAGGCGATGAGGTGTCCTTTGGGCTGGCAGTTTGCGTGGTATTCTGCGGCATCGGGTAGCGAGTCGTCTTGGCGCAGAGGCGGACCGGAATTCCTTTCACGCCCTTGGAGTGGCTGAAGTCGGTCGACAAAAAGTTGAAACGGACGGCAATGTTGCATTCGACGTTTCCGTGAATCCCCGGAGTCCAAATGACCGAGAAGCCGTCGAAAGATGCGCTTTCGAGCTCGACATGGGTTCTCTTCTCGTCGCCCTCAGGGGGCACTGCCGTCTCGACGTACTCCACCGCCTGGAGCTTCCCTCCCCGCTGATGCGCCTCGTTCGTGCCGCGGCCCTCCTTCCACAGGCTCCAGCAGACCCCGGGTTTGCGGCGCTGTTGCTCGTCTTCAAAGGAGACGCGCACAAAGGTGCGGAACTTTGTCCCTGGCGAGATGGGGAGCTCAGGCTCCGTGTCGACAATCGACAGAGAGTAAGCCTGGCCTTTGTTCAGATAGCTGATGGGAATCTCATCGGGTTGCTTGATCATGGCCGTCGGTGCGTTCAACGTGGTTTGAAACCGGAACTTTTCAGCCGCCGCCGGCAGACCCAGCATCGCCACATTGGCAACGGCAGCCGAGTTAACGCTGCTGTTGTATTGTGTCGGTATCTGCACGCGTGGCTGCCCAGAAGGCTGTTCGGGAGGCATGGTCAGGAGCGCAGGATGGCCACCAAAATCAATGGCGGTATGGCTAGACGGACAAGTGTGGCCTGTGGGACCAACATGATGATCCATGGAGCCATCGTGGTGCATCCTCTCGTATGTCGGGTCGTGGTGCATAAAAGTTGTCGGGGCATAGGCTGATTGTTGTGCGGCTGGTTGGTGAACAAACGGTTGAGTGAAGGCATGGAAGGCTTGCGGATGCAGAGCCGTGTTGGGAAAGCCGGCGGCGCCCATGTCTAGCATTGTGGCCGGCCGGGTGCCGTCAGAAAGTGCAATGTCTGAAGCGTGAATCGGCAGCTGTGCACCCAGGCCCATACCGAGACCAATAGTAGGCGTTTGAAGGTCTCCAGCCTGGCCATTGTAGACGGGAGGCCCCGTCACAGGAGCGTACATGTTGGAAATGTTGTTGGGGAATGAGTGAAAAGAAAAAGAGCCATTGTCCAGCAGCGGCGTGAACCGCCACTGTTCGTTTCCAGAGGCTCGTGGTGTCGGTTCTTGGTCAAAGGTGGAATGGCTGATGGTCTGTCCTCTGTGGAGATGGTTAGCCCAAGGTTAAGAGGCAGAATAGACTGTACATGACCTTACCTATCGTGATCTGAAACCGTCGGGACAACATTGTTCGGGACTGTCACAGTCGTTGCCGGCAATGTGGTGCCGATTGTGGTAACGGTTGTGGACACGGCGGCTTCTGGAAACTGTTGGCGAAAATTGGCTAGAAGCTCATCCCCAGGCTTCTGCGAGCTTGTTCTGTACAGACTGGTCAGCAAAGCAGCAGGCAGGCGGTATGCAGCACGGCGAGGCAGACTGACCGTTGACGGAACATTGTGCAAAGCGGCTTGTGCCCTGCTGCGACAGCAGGGCGAGAAATGATGGAGAGTGACGCCTTGTGGCGAGTATGTCGGACTTTCGTTCAACGGGGAAGGATAATGTAGGGGCTGTTGGCGATGCGGCGTAGAAGGTGGCGGCCGCTGGTGTAGCGAATACGGGGAGGAGGAAAGGGCGACGCGAAGAGTAGGGCGATTCGATGAGGAAGCATGAACGGAGCCCGAGGCTGGAGTGGCAGGAAGTAGACGGCACGGCGAACAAGGGCGTCAGGGGCCGTCAGCAGTGGCGAGCGGCGAGAAAGGAGTGGCTGGCCGAAGCGCGGGATTACTGCTTTGGTGTTTTGGTGTTTTGTTATTTTCGAGATGTATGGCCCAGGGCCCACGGATCAGAGCCAGATGGACCAGACAAAAGGGAGACGACTAATGCAGACGTGTACTCGTAAAACTCGTAAAAGGGCGGGACATGTCCTGATATGGAGCGTCGGGGGGGTGTTACAAGCAGGGACTCGTACCAATATCTTTGCGCGGCGACGCAAAAAATGGAGAAGAAACGAGCAAGGTGAGATCCAGTGTTTAGGGGCCGAGCAGGAATGCCATGCACAGGCAGTGCAAGGCGGTGCAGGGCGGGTGCAGGGCGGTGACCAAGGTGGAAATGGGGAATAAGTCCAAAAGACACAAATTGTGTCGATTTTGTTCCATTTGCATTTTGGGGATCATTTCAACTTCTTTAATGTTTTTCTGTTAAAGGCAGCGACGGGGTGCGATGACGAGCGACCGGGGGAAGGAAGGAGGGGGGGTGGATGTAGTGGGGCCGGGCTCGGGGGAAGGCGCGAAGGAAGGCGCGATGGAAAGAAGCCCGGGGGCAAGCCATCCACAACGGTAAAAACTAGTCAACGACGTAAGATACGTACGGAGTATGTACGTGGGACCGGCAAATACGATGTACGTACTCGTACACAAGAGGAATAGACCTGCAGCTCTACCCGTACGGGACTAGGCAGGAAAAGTGTCAGATGGGCAAATTAAACTGTCTGAGGAGACAGAAGCCGGCCGTGCAAACACTGTGCGAACACTATGCCGCCGATCTCACCGTCGCAATATCGCTGCGTCTCTAGGAACCGCGCCACGCGCAAACGTACAAGCCATTCTGCCATCTGACGTATCCGCCACATCCTCGCCACATCCAGACGACCACCGCTCTCTGTCGCCATGTGTCGCCATGTGCGATGACGACAAGCGGTCTGTTGGCTATCTAATGGGGGAATCGTGTCTCGAGCTTGGAATGTTTAGGGTCAACATTTTGTGGACTTTGTGGCTTTGTGGGCATTTTGGATTGTTTCGACATCTTTTGCCGTCGGCGAGCGACACTATCTACTAGCGAACACCTTCCCCAATAATGGCCGCTAGCTCATGGGCTAGGGTTCGGGCTACGGCAGACGCTCTCTGGCACCTGCAATCCGGCTCCACGACGTCAGGATGACCGCACAGGTCGGGAACCAAAAGCCTCGCAAGGCACAGGGCGTTGTGGCAGAGACATGCCGGCGGTCTTAGTAGCCCGCGGCTGCCACGCCATTGCTGCTTATCTGTAAGTAAAGCGGCCGCATATGCACACATAGACCGCTGTCGCTGCCTAAGGAGTTGAGCATAGGGCCGGGGGAAGATTGTCCGGCTTTGCGCGTGGAAAGGGCGGTCCATCTGGGAGCTGTATATGACGTCATACATATAGTTACCGCCCCGCTTTGACAGGGGCAGCCTAGCTACGCTAACCGGTAATGGCGAGAATTGCGCATTATGTGCCGAAGACGAAATCCGACAGACAAATGGATCGTCGTCTGGTCGGGGTGCCGTCGGGAGCATACCAAAGATAGCCCCTGGATGCGACGGCATCTGGGCCGGCCAGCCTTTACCGGCACCGGCCGCTGTACATGCAGTTCACGCGAAATTGCATATCCCGTAATATGGACTATGTCACAAAAGAGACGTGTAGAATGACGATGAAATATCTCTGCTGCCCCCTCCCCATCGACACGGCGCAAGATACGAGGCGGCCTCGCGACAACATCGGGCCCGGCATGCGTGCAACGCGTTTTCTTTGCCAAGACATTGTTGCGGTCTACGGCTAATGACGGGGGATTTTGTGGGGGCCCATTCATCGGGTGACGTCATGGCGCGTCCCTTGCGCCAGACGGGGGAAAAAATCAGTAGCCACGAAACCGTTGGTCGAGCGACCCAATAGCAACGCTTTCTTCGTCATAGCTTTTCTTCTTTCTCACCTTGGGCTTATTGCATGGTAGTAATCGCAGTACTTCCACCGTCGGAGAGCCCGTCGTGCCGTCTCGGCACGGAAGAGATGAGAACGAGGACGAGGACGAAGAGGAGGACGAGGCGGGAAGGAATCTATGGAGTCGTATTCGCAATGGTAAGCTTACGCAGTAGTTACACTTCCCAGCGCCCTAACAACTTACAACACATATATCGCCTGTCATCGGCAGCCTAGCGGCGGCCTGGCAGCAAAACAACTGGCTCCCGCTGGACGGCCTCTTCGCAACCGCATTTGTATGTTTAGTGCTCCTGGTGGCCGCTCGTGCCTGTCTCTTGGGCATCTGCCATGATGTCATGGCATTCATCGGTCGTGGGGAACTCATTGTCTACTTCGTGCGCCGTAAGATGACGGGGCAGCCAAATGCACTATTTGCGCCACCGGTCTTAATATTTTGGCCGCTGCCCTCGCCGACGCCGCCAGGCGCTAGACACTGGCTGAAACGCACCGTGCTTAATACCGGCCCCAGGGCAAACCCCTGAAACAATTGTTATGTATGACGTCATGCCTGATTTTCTTTTGATGAGACGGAGTAGCATTTCTCTTCTCGCTTCTACTTCCACATTGGGATTATTTCCTGTTTTGGGGACCTGGAGACCGCCATTGGTATCATTAGCAACATGCGAATCTCCTCCAAAACGACGTCTCTGGATGGAGTTCTCTCTTACATTGTAAAAGTACGTGGGGTCTGCAGCGGCTTTCCACTTTGACAGGGCGGAATAGGGGGAGGCTGTGCTGTGATAGCGCCCCCACGACTCGAAGGTGTCTGATTTACGGACAAGTGCTCCGTACTCTACAGTGGATTCAAAACAACAGCGTCCTAGCACGATGCTACGACAATTTGTATGTGCGTTTATTTATATATTTATGTTTATTTGATCTGGGGTCCTTTGCTCCGACAGAATACTCCGTACTTTGCTCGCTACGACGTACTCCATATTCTTGTATTTTGGCAGTAAATGACAGACCTCGTATCGACAGTGCTTCCTCCACCGGTCACCGCCTCAACCACGTCACGCAACGAGATACCATTTTGACTGTGTTGAGCCTCGAGCTTGCAGATTGCAACACTGGCCTTTGGACATACCGTTTCGACAAAAGTGTGAGGGCATCAATCTCCCAGACCTCCGAGATTGCCATCTCACCGGCCCCATGTCTCATCACCTCTTGACTGTCTAGGATAGACCGGAAGTGCTTGCCTTAGCTCTGCCTGTGGCGTCTCTGGCGTTTCTTGCGTTTTTGGCGTTTCTGGCTGCAGCATCTCGCAGAGGAATCATAGAATGGCGTTCGCCTGCATCACACTGCCGAAACCCACATTTCACATTGTGCCGATATATGCAGTTGGCTTCTTATGGCTGTCATGTACGTCGTTACCGTACGATCAATGTTATGCTGCATACGTGGCGTTGGATACGCTATGGTGGGTGCTTCCGCTCATCACGAAGCGTTAAAGTAGGATACGTATCTGGCCCATACACTGCCCTGATCTATTTATATCCCCAGAGATTTGAACCCCGAATTTGGTCCTTATCCCAGCGGCAATGGCACTTGTATCTTACAAGTACGCCGGGTATCTGAGTTTCCGTAAGATACATCAGGAGATGTATGATGCAGTCCCGTGTCGTATCCCGAGATTCTCCATGCAAAATATCTTACATACCTCGCAGGGAAAGATGAGATGCTCCACAGCAAGCAGAAATTGCAGATTCCAAGTGGCATGCTTACGCGTCTGGCCCATGAACGGTGGACGGTGAATCCTACAGGACCCAAAGAAACGGTGAGCAACTCCTGGTTGCTGAACTTTGTCCGCGCCGTTTGAGATGGAACTGGCAATTATTAGTGCAAATACCAATGCAAAAAGAATGCCGAGAATGTTGGCTGCCGCAGACGCACATGCAGCTTAGGCTTAGTTCTGGCCTATTCGACATTTGGCGTACTGATCTGCCGCTGTCGACGCCGAGCAGCAGGTCTGCGTAGCCGTGTAGCACTGCATGTAGCTCGCCGGCGCAGCACTCGGCGTGGCTCCTGGCACACGCGCAGAATGTTGTCCAAAGTACGCCGGGCTGCCTGTATCACTATTACAAAAGCAAAAATATCCATCAGAAATAAAAACGTGACTTTACACATGACAAGCGACCAAGCTGGACCTTTGAACGCCCAGGATCGTGAAACCACTTGTCTCGGGTACAGTACTAATAAGCTCTGTGCACGGACTGCGTGCATCAGCCACTAAAGATGGCGGACAGCCGAAAGGCGTCGGGACAGACCCGTGGCGAAATGATTGGTCTGCGCGACGGCGAGGCTTTGGCAGAGGGGGAGGATAGTGACAGGTCCAGGAAAAGGCAAAGGCACGAGCAAGGGGAAAGGAGAGAAAAGGGCAAATGAGGAGGAGAGAAAGCAAAGTGTGCCAAATCGCGTCGAGTAGGCGGAACGGGCACTGTATCGTGACGACGCCTCGATTCTGGCTCGCATCGCCAAGTGTGGGGCCCAACAAAGGTCTGCTTTTTATTTTTATCCAGCGGCCTCTGCCTCCTAGCCTCTCCTTCTCCCACACTCTGCCCGAGCAGAGTGCTGGATGACGCCTTTTCCTCTGCCTGCCGTTGCCTGCTGTCGGATAAGCAGATAAGCAGCTTCTGGCCCACCAAGACGACCCAGATAAAGAGGGGTTTTAGGAGACCATCCAGCCCGGGCGGTTGCTCTTGCCCCCAACGTGGGAAACCAACGAAAGCCGCGAGCTCCGGAATGGCCATTCTTGCCTTTGTTGTCGTCTAGATTCCCATCCTCTCCCCGTCTGCCCTCTGGCCGTTGCGCTGCTCAACCTCGTCGCGCGTGGCGTTCAGCGTATTTTGCCCGTCGTCCCATTCGCTAGGAAGCCCCTTGCTGGCCGGACGATTGGCGACACCGCCTCTTTTCCTGCCCTGACTTATCAGCGCCGAAGTCGCCACACCAACCATTTTTCACGACTTCTGGCTCAATCTCTGTAGCCTCTCTCGGGCCAGCCTTTGCGAGCCTTTGCGAGCCTTTGCGACACGCATCTGCACGCTTCGACCGGATCGATCACGATGGCGGAAGCAGCGGTGACTGCCACGGAGGAACCGCATAACGACGGCTCCAAGCTGCGGACGTTTTTGTCGATTCTGAGAAAGTGAGACTGGGCAGCGGATGGGATGGTTCTGCTTCGCGTGGAGGCGTGGGAGATACTGACTGGCCAGATTCATTGGCGTCACCGACCTCGCGTCCGTCCGGTTTTCGCTGCCGTCCCAGCTGCTCGAGCCGACACCGAACCTCGAGTACTGGAACTACCTCGATGCCCCGAACACGTTCATCGCCATCGGAACCTCGGACGAGCCCGTCGACCGCATGCTCGAGGTGTTACGCTTCTGGTTCACCAAGGACCTCAAGTACGTCAAGAACCGTCCGTGCAAGCCGTACAACTCGTGTCTGGGCGAGTTCTTTCGCTGCAACTGGGATGCGGAGGACAACGCTCCGGCCATTTTGCACCAGGAGCTGCCGGGCGCGCCCAAGGCCAACGGTTCCAACGGGTCCAACGGTTCCAACGGGGCCAACGGCAGTAGCTCGGCGTCCAGCGTCAAGTCGGCCGGATCCAAGGGGTCCAAGGGGTCCAAGGGATCCAACGCGGGGTCCAACGGCACGCCTCTGGCAGCCTCGAATTTCTCTGTACCACAGACGGGCACGAACCCTGCCAATCCCATGGTGCGGGTGTCGTACCTGACCGAGCAAACGTCGCACCACCCCCCCGTCAGCGCGTTCTACATTAGCTGTCCCGAGCGCGGCCTGCACGCGCACGGCTTCGACCAGATCACGGCCAAGTTCACCGGCACCAGCATCAAGGTCTCGCCAGGCGAACACAACCTAGGCATCTTTATCGTGCTGGAGAAGCGCGACAACGAGACGTACCAGCTACAGCACCCGGCGGCTCACCTGGGCGGTCTCCTGCGCGGCGCACTTAGTGTCAGTGTGGGCGACGTGGCCTACATTACGTGCCCCAAGACCAAGCTCAAGGCCATCCTGCACTACTACGACGAGGGCTGGCTGGGCCGGACCACCAACAAGATGGACGGTGTCATCTTCCGCTACGACCCGGACAATGATGACAAGATGCGCATCCGGGACGTGCCAGACGAGGACGTTCTTGTGCGGCTGCACGGCGCCTGGAAGGAAAATATTATCTTTACAATGGGACCGAAGCCTGTGGTATGTCTCTACCGGCTGTTGGCCGTTCTGTGCGATCACTCGTTCTAACCCGTGCAGACCGCGCATCCTCCCGAGGAGCAGACGACCATTATCGACATATTACCGCTGTCGGTGGCGCCCAAGGTCCTGCCGCCAGACGACCAGCAGCTGCCAAACGAGTCACTGCAGTTGTGGGGAGGCGTCACCAAGGCCATCCACTCCCGGCAATTCTCGAAAGCGACCACGCTCAAGGTGGAGCTGGAGGAAGATCAGCGAGAGAAGGCGCGTGAGCGCGAGCGCAAGAAGGAAGTCTGGCAGCCCGTGTACTTTGCACAGTCGACGGGCAACGGGGGCAAGCCGGAGCTGACGGACAAGGGCCGGATGGTACTGGAGCGCGCCCAAAAGGCCGACTGGAGCATGGCCGGCATCGTGGATGTGGCGCCGAAGGCTACGGAAGATTCGGAAGCCTTGGAGGCCCCGGCCGTCCCGGCGGCGGTAGAAGCAGCTCCGGCAGCGGTCCCGGCAGCGGTCCCGGCAGCAGTCCCGGCAACGGACGCGACATTGGAAGCGAAAGCCTAGATGGAGAAGCAGCGGAGCGCCGCATTGCTGCATATTCTCCCGGTGGTATGAACATATAGATGGTTGTGTACGGACGGGCGCAGCGGCCGATTGGGCGACAGTTGGGCGACAATTGGTGTCTTTAGACGCGCGGATACGGGGGCTCTTTTAGATGTAAGACCCGGAGACTGTCGAGACGTCGGGGCGGGTTGTGATCGTTGTCCTGTTTCTGCTCTTTGCTCTGCAGCCTTTCTCTTCTTTGCTCTTCGCTTTTGCAATAGTTTGCCTGTCTGCCGCTAATGCAACTCAGCCGATGCTGGTCCGGCAAGGACGGGAGAAGATCTTCACCCAGTACACGATCCGAGAGTTCATTCTTTCATTATGTTTCCGTTTTTTAGAGTGAAGAGAAGAGTGCGCCGTCTATGTATGTCCAGTCCAGCCTACGCGTCGATGAACGTCTTGAGGTTCTGCAGGAAGCCGAGGTACTCGCGCTGCTCCTTGGCGTCGAGGTACTCGGGCGCGAAGACGGCCAGCGCCTGCGTGATGCCGCGCTCCTCCAGGTACCGGTCTAGCTGCACTTGCAGGTCCTCATCGAGGCTGCCAAAGGCCGGCCCGGGGTAGACCGACTGGGCCTGGAAGGCGGCCTCGGACGAGGTCTCGTGGGCCAGCGCCGCGTCCTTGTAGTAGTACAGGTTGTCGATCAGCAGCGCGCCGTCCTGTGCCGTCGCCTCGACGTTGATCGCGCCCTGGCCGGGCTTCTCAATCACAATCGTCAGCCGCACCGGCACCGCTGCCGACTCGAGATCCTCCTCGGCCTCCTCGGCCTCGGCGGCCGCCGCCTCGTTCTTGTGGCCGCCCTCGCCCTCGCCGTCCTCGTCGGCCAGCGCGGCATCCTCATCGTAGACCTCGGGGTCGTAGTTGGACAGATCCGCGACCGAAAAGGTGACGGAGATCCTGGTGAGTTAGTATACTTGTTTGTCTTCAACCTTTCGTCTCCCCCGCTCTTGCCCGCTCCACGCACTTTTCGTTGCCGTACGTCCGCCGCAACACCACGTCCTCCCGGCCCGGCACGTCCTCAATCTCAAACAGGCCGCTCTCGATAAAGTCCTTGACGCTCGTCGCCTCGGGCTCGTTCTCGCGGATCTCCGTCTCAAACTTGATCTCGCTGTCCAGCTTGGCCAACAGCTCCTTGTCCACCTCGGTCTTGGACGAAGCCGCCCGCAAAACGCGCGCCGTCGAAAAGGCTGCCGCGGCGACTGTCTGCTGCGACTGGAGGCGAGCCGCGGCGGCCACCAGCGGCTGGCAACGGCGGGCGGCGGCCGGGGCGGCAGCGAACCGGGCAGCCACGGCCGTGCGTGGTGCAGCGCGCGCAAGGGTTCTGAGGGACAGCATCGTGAAGAGGGGGAAGAAAAAAGGACGGTGGGATGATCGGGGCAAGGTGTCGTGCTCGCCTTGGTCGTTGGCTTTGAAAAAAAAAGGGCAAAGGCGGTTTGAATTTTTGGGGCATTCTGTACAGCCAATCACATCACATGCGATGAGTCAGCAGCCCCGCGAAATGACTAACGGTGCCCAAAGTGCATGCCCCAAGGCGACGTTTTGTGAAATCAAACGTGAATGGTCTCTTGTGTCTTTTCCCCCGCCCTTGTACGCCTATCCGATGTGTGTACCTGTATACTGTCTACCGGATCCATGCCTGCGATACACCCCGTGGGAACCCCATATCAAGAGCGGATCTGCCACGGTGCCAGCGCCGCCGCACCCGACATGCGTATGTCGACGGCCTCGCGACACCCCCAGCACTGGTGTCGGGTCGGGTTGCGCTGGACGCCCGGACCGGTGCCGCAGCTGGCAAAGATGCCGCTGTGCGCGGCGTCCTTGCAGAGGCGCTCGGAGATGAGCACGGTGTCCTCGTGGCTGCAATGGCAGCAAATGCGGATGTGGGCAATGTAGAGACACATGGCAGTCTCGACGTTAGACGGAGGTGGCAGCTGGGGAGGAGTACATACTGTGGTCGAAAGAGTGACACTGCTGGTTGAGGCAGAGCAGCTGTGACGGAGAACGTCGGCTGAGTGAACTGTATGTACACTGAAGACTGAGAAACTGTTGACGAAGGGGAAGACTGAAAGACAAAGATGGAAACAGGTCTGAAGGAGAGTAGAACCAGTCGCCAGCCAGGGCGCGGCAGGAGAAAGATGGTCAGGGTCGCTTGCTCTCCGTGCCGTCCTCTCGGTGAGCGACAGGTCGCTATTTATGCGCCTCTCCTGGGACGGGTCATGGACAGCCGACCGACCGACGACGGGCATGGCCACCTGCGCGGTGCGGGCCGATGAACGTGGAAAGGTTAGCCGGGGACGGGCAAGGCAGGACACACCAGGACACTCAGAAGCAGGATACCACGCCTGAGACGGCTCTGGACGGCGCTGCGCGCCCCTGGTACAACCGCCATCCAGCCTCCCAGGGACGGCCAGAGACCGTTTGTGGCCGTGGCGGATCGCCTGTGCTGTGCGCCGCTCCACGGCGGTGGTTCAGGACAGACGCCAGCCGGGCGCCCGTGTCACGCGAAGCCGTGGACGAGAGACATGCGCGTCGGAGACACTTGATTCCTCCAGACAACGCCCGCCGCAGCCATGTGAAACGACCTGTCGAGAACCGCAAGGGGAGAACAAAAGGGAAAGAGCCTGCCGCTGTACGCGGTCACACGTGGCAGGGCAAGAGGACTAATTGTACAGCAGCAGCAGTAGCAGCAGCAGGCGCATCCGCCTGTTTGAGGACCAGGATGCCGCAGCCGAGGCGAGGGACAGGCGCGGGAGACGTTTCAAGTAAACAGGACGGACCGCAGAAACGTATGATGGCGAGATCCGGCGCCGCGGCGGACTGGTGCGGTCGGCGTGTCGTGCATAGACGTACGGGCGGCGTTTCGACTGGGCGCGGATAGCTGCCGACAAGCCCCATGCACGGCAACAGAATGTGTCGGCAAGACGATGCGACAAGGAGGCGGAAGAGACCAGGAGCCCTTGCCTACACAAGACGGGCAGCACAGGGGAAGACGGCCGATCGGCGGGCCTTTGCAGCGTGGCAAGAATCGGGACAGGGGTTTGAATTTGAAAAGAGGTATAGCATAGGTGTTGAAAAGGCAGCGCCTTGCTGGACGGTGGGCGAGCTGTTGCACGCTCGTACATGCATACGCTGCAGGAGCTGCCAGCACTGCGCAGACCCTGGACGTGGCACATTCCATGCAGCTGTTCCTGGTGCAACGATGCGTAAAACAGGGGCTGACCGGCTGCGCGCAGCCTGAGCCGCATAGCCGACCCAAGAGGCAGAGGCGGTAAAAAGCAGGGATGCAGACCGGCTAGACAGGCAGAAAGGAAGAGACAGAAACAGGCTGTGATGCCCAGCCCGACGCCCAGCCCGACGCCCGAGGACGCCGCATGGGTTCAGGCGCCGGCGCCCTCCATTGCTGGCTCGCCAGTCAGCCACTGGCCGCTTGCCTGCGTGTGAGGGTGTGCGCAGGATGGGCAGCACGACGCCGCCTCTGCTGCTACCCCTCTCTCTATTCCAGACAGTCTGTCTCTGCGGAGTGTCTGGGGCCGCAACAGCCCAACCGAGGCATGACAGAGGTGGAGATCCGAGTCGCACAGCCTTGGAACCATCAGAGACTGGGCGACCGGGTCGTCGGAAAGCCAGTCCGCCCGCTGCGACGTGTCTAGTCCTTATTGGGCGGAAATGTCGCCGGCCGCGAGGCGCCACCGGCCGCGAAACGCACCCACTTGAAGCTGTTGAGCTGTGCCCACGAGCCCTCCCAGAGGCCGAGCAGTTTGACCGTGTCCTTGTCCGTCAAATCCGGAAGCACTGTGCCGTTAGCCATGTCTGTCAGAGTGTCCGATGGGAAGGAGACTGCTCACAGAAGCCATTTTGAAACTCCCTCTCCAGCGACGCCATCTTGATCTTGAGCAGATCCTCCCGCGTGCTGGCGGGCCGCCCCGACCGGCGGGACAGCTGCAGCGTGGCCATTTCGTCGTCAAACTGGTGCACAAATCTACAAAAGCAAGGTGAGTGACCAGCCGAGAGACCAATATCCAGAGGAACTGAGGGCATTTTTACCCGCTGATGCCCGCCTCAATCTCCTCGGGCGTGAGGACCCCGTTGTGACCGTTCTGAATGATTTCCTGAAAGAAGGATGCGCGGTTCACTGGGCACAATGTCAGCTACCACTGCCGACGCCGCGACACCACGAGACATACCCATCGGCTGCTCCTGTTTCCGCCGGACCATGGCCAGTTTCTCCAGTCTTTCGTCGCGCACAATGGCCTTGTGCAGCCGCTGCGAGTCTCGCGAGCCTTTGTGCAGCGCCCCGAGGGCGCCCCTCTTCTTGGCAATCTTCTTGCGCGTTTTCTCGAGCGTGGTCGGCATCGTGCGTGCTGGTGTTGATCAATTGAAATGGCCACAGTCCAAAAGCCTCTACCAATGATGAACTGAACTTTTTTTTCTGCCGGTTTTTTAGCGCTGGATTTTCTCCAATCGCGGTGGGGGAGGGGCGACCCGGACCAGTTGCCCTGGAAATGGTGGTATAATCGGAGCTAGGCCGAGTACGACAAGCGTATCGAGGCACGCTACGCGTTCGGACGCGCTCCGGCATAATTATACAGTACAGAGTCCACAGTGGGCAAACGCGGTGAGGAGCATGGCCGCTGCACGGACACCGAGGACGAGGCGTACCTTCCTCGTTGCTTAAATGCTCTCCTGCCCTTTCGATCCTGAAATCTCTTCCAACCGGCACGAGAAATTGGCACTTTGTACTTTTTGCGCAGCAGTTTTCCGCATCTTGTTCTATTTACCTTTTCGGCGCGACCTTGCATCCTATCCCTTTCAATCATTTGCAACGCGTCGTGACATCGACGATTCGGCCCAACGGCAGACCCTCGCTAGACGAATCACGGTTACGGAACGGCTGCGGATGATTTCTTGGGCCAGGTAGCCGTCCTGCTGTCCGTTCCCATCCAGGATGGGCATCTCAGGTAGGAAGCGCGTCTACAAATACGAAACAGGAACACGAAACACGGTCGCGGCCGCTGACAAGCTGCAGGATTGCTCCCCCTCCTCAAGTCCATCCATCGGCCGATCGAGCTCAAAAAGTATGACGGCGAGACGTTTGCCGTCGATGCCTACGGCTGGCTCCATCGGGGTGCTATCAGCTGCGCCATGGAGCTGGCCCAAGGCAAGCCAACCCGGCGCTATGTGGACAGCGTGTTGAAACGCGTCCGCATGGTCCAGCACTTTGGCATCACGCCCTACCTCGTCTTTGACGGCGACTTTCTTCCCAGCAAGGCCGCCACGGAAACTTCTCGGGCCAAGCGCCGCGAGGAGAGCCGCAAGGCGGGCGAGGCTTTGATGAAGGCCGGCAATTCGAAGCAGGCCTTTTTCGAGTTCCAAAAGGCCATTGATATTTCGCCCGAAATGGCCTGCCGCGTCATTGAGGAGCTCAAGAAGCTGGGCCTGCCCTATGTGGTCGCGCCGTACGAAGCGGACGCCCAGATGGTCTATCTGGAACGCCACGGCATGGTCAGCGGCATCATTTCCGAGGATTCGGACCTGCTCGTCTTTGGCGCCAAGCGGCTCCTGACTAAGCTGGACATGCAGGGCCACTGCATTGAGATCAACCGCCGCGACTTTTGCGCCTGCCGCGAGATCTCCCTGACCGATTGGACCGACCGCGAGTTTCGCCTCATGGCCATCCTGAGTGGCTGCGACTACCTCGAGGGCATTGGGAACCTGGGACTCAAGACGGCCTACCGCATGATCCGCAAGCACAAGACGCTCGAAAAGGTTGTTCGCATGCTCCAGTACGACGGCAAATTCAAGGTGCACGAAAACTATCTCGCGTCCTTCCGCCAGGCAGAGTTGACTTTTCTCTACCAACGCGTCTTTTGCCCGGCCAAGCAGGAGCTGGTGTTCCTGACGGAGCCTGCGTCGAGCATGGACCTGGAGGGAATGCGCTTCATCGGCCACAGGATCGACCACGACGTCGCCCGGGGCGTTGCCAATGGCTCGCTCAGTCCTTTTACCAAGGACCCGATCATACTACCGCTGTCTCCGGGTAAGAAGCGGAGGGCCAGCAACATGGCCGGCTCCAATGCCACTGGAACGGCCTCACAACCGCAAAGACCAAGTCCGATTGGCAAATCCATCGACCAGTACTTTGGCAAGCGGCAGGACGCAGCCTCTCAGCGGATTGCCTTGGGCGCCATGGATCCCAACTGCTTCACGGTGGATCGGCAGGAGCTTGCCGTGCTGACGCAAAACGGCCTCGTGCCACGCGTCTTTCCGCTTCCTCGGCCGTATGTCGATGACGGCCAGACATACCTCAGCCAAGACGCTGCTCCGTCTGGCCAAACGGCCTCTCCGCGCCTGCGCCGGAGGCAGACGGAGCCACTGGCCAACCTGTTACAGCTGGGCACAGGATCCACGACGAACACTGCCGCCCGACGCAAAACGCATTCTGTGGTGCCATTGCAAGAAGCGGCCCCAAAGCCCATGTCGAATGCCTCGCCGAGGCCACAGAAAAAGGCCCGACTGAACACGGATCCTGCTTCCTGCTCTCCCGCCAAGAATTTTAGGCGCAGCAAGTATTTTTCTGCCTTTGACACCAATGAGGCCCCACAGAAAGAGAGCCGACTGATGGACCCGTTTCTGATGTCGGATGATTCCCTCGAAGAGGCCATGCTGACCTTGTCGGAATGCCCCGACTGGCCCTTGACCGCCAACAGCAAAAGCAAGTCCACACGGGCAAGCATCCAGGTCTTCGAGGACAGGCAAACAACGGAAGCGGAACCGACAACGAGCGCGATGGAAGAGCTGTCCGATTTGGCGCCAGAACAGGGCACTGAGACTTCAGGGCACTTTGCACCCGTCCCCCAGAGCGACGGCATCGAGGTCCCGGCCAGCCCTGTTGGCAGCACAGCGAGAGCAGCCGAGAACAGGGAACAGACTAGAGCGACGCCTTTGAATCGACAGTCTCTGAGCCGGTTCTCGTACGGGCCGACAACGCGGATGGCGCACGGGCTGCCGACGCCGGAATCGAGCTTCAGTCACGGCAGTAGTCAGCGACGGGCAGCAGCAAGGAAGCCAAACGTGCTGACCCCCCCCTCCACGGCAGGCCGTCAGTCGTCGTCGGCGTGGGTTAAGGCCCCACGAGCGAGCCTCAGTGAATTTGTCGAGGCAGCCGACGCCGACTGGCCAGAACGGCCGCGCACCTCCAAAAAGCAACGGCGCAGTCTGGGGCCGACATCATTGAACCCGTCGTTTGTGCCTCTCCCGCCTGCTGATCTGGCCGAGGTGGAAGCGTTGAACGGCGTGCAGGGCAGCGAAGACCAAATCATCCCCGATAGCGACGGAGAGGATGAGGAGATTGGATCGGACCAGCGGCCCAAACTGAATCTGTCCCGGTTTTTGTGTTCTTGAGTATTGGATGCTGCATTGCGTGGGCGTTTGTTCGGTTCTATGGTATCTCCATGCGGAATGGACGGGACTTTATATCAAGGCGGGAGTGTGGAATAGCTCTTTAGCAATCATCTTTGAATGTCATGTAATCAGACGAAGGTATCATGCGCACGTGACAAAGAGGCCGGTGAATTCACCGCCAAGTTAGCGCTCCCGACTAGCCGGCAGAATATTTCGCTGCACACCGACAAAAAATTTCCGGCAGCTAAAGAGAAAAATTGCTTGGGATCCTTTTTCTGCGTGCCAGCAAGAGAAGCTCCAAGACGGCCATATCACCACGAACACGCCCATTTTTCGCCATTGAAGTCCGGCTGCTCGATCGCTGTCCCCATTTCCAGCAAAGCAACAAGGCGCAAACAAGGCAAAATGAGCGGTGGTGCGCTGCAGGTTCGTCCAGCCCCCACTTTTTTCCCGTCTGCGCAAACAGGACAGAGGACCGATAAAGAGGACAGGGCTGACATTTGGTTCGTGCAGGATCGGCTACGGCAGCATGCAGCAGCCTTTGACGGGCTGCTGTCGCTGATTCCGGCGAAGCTCTACTACGGAAACGGCGATGAACCAAGCGTATGTCGGATGCATGAACCCCAACCAACCCCCCGGCCAAGGCTGACGGGACTTTTGACAACAGGAGCAGTGGCGACGCAAGAAGCAGACCAAGGAGGAGAAGAAGGCGGCCCGGCTAGCCAACCTCGATCCGGAAAATGACCTGAACAAGAGCGTAAAGGAGTTGATGGAGGAGCGGGCGGCGCGGAACAAGCGTAAGCTTGAGGACGTGGAGGATGAGGACGAGGACGACGGCAGCGAGGACGGCAGCGACGGCGGCGTCATGGAAGGTGTCGTCAAGGAGATGCCGCGTGAGGGCTTGAAGCCGGCGAAGCAGCAGAAGAAGACGACCAGTGACACGACCAACAAGAAAGCCAAGACGTCGGAAGACACGGCACCGGAAGCAAAGGCCGACGAAGAAGAGGCGGCGGAGGAGGCGACAGAGGCAAAAGAGGAGGAGGAGGAGGCAGAAGAGGAAGTGGTGGAGGAGATCGAGGTCAGCCTGGAAGAGGCCAAGTTGACACAGAAGCAGGCAGAGAAGCTGCTGAAGAAGCAACAAAAGGCCGAGCGCAAGGCGGAGAAACGGAAACAGAAGAAGGCGGACAAACCAGAGGAGGAGGGAGAGGAGGGAGGGGAGGAAGAGACACAGGCAGTCAAGAAGGTGCCTGCCAGCAAGACAAAAGCCCGGGCAGTTGCCGAGAAGAAGATTGAGAGTGTGGAAGAGGAGGAGGAGAAGGAGGATGCAGAGGAAGAGGAGGAGGGCGGAGACGACGAGCTGCAGACTGGACTCGACTTTGGGGCTCTCGCCGCTGACGATGAGATGATGGACGACGCGGACGCGGCATCATCTGCGGCGTCGCCGGCACTATCGGCCACGTTTGACGCTGCGGGTGCCGTGGAGGCCAAGGAGACGGCAAGCACAACGTCCGTGTCCTCGGCGGCGCCGTCGGACAAGACGGGGCGGCCGCACATCAAGGTGCCGAGCGACACGTCGGCGCTGCGGGCGCGGCTGGCGGCGCGGATCGAGGCGCTGCGGGCGGCACGCAAAGCGGACGGCCCGGACGGCAAGCCGATCCGGACGCGGCAGGAGATGATCGAGGCGCGGCGGCAGAAGCAGGCGGAGCGCAAGCAGCATAAGAAGCAGCTGCGGCAGCAGACGCGGGCGGAGGAGGAGCGCAAGCGCGAAGAGGCGGTAGCGTCGGCGCGAGGGTCGCCGCTGGTGCGCGTGGGCAGCAGCGCGGTGCCCGAGGCGGCGGCGGCGACGAACCTGTCGTTTGGGCTCGTGGCGTTTTCCGACGGCACCAAACTGTCGCGCGACCTGACGTTTGCAAAGGGCAGCCGGTCCCAGGACGAGCATGGGGCGGTGCGGCGCAAGGGGCCAGCGGCGTCAGATGTGCGAGCGCAGCTGGCGAAGCTGGAGTCGCAAAAGAAGCGGCTGGCCGGCATGGACGACGAGACGCGGCGCGCCGTGGAGGAAAAGGAGCGGTGGCTGGTGGCGCGGCGGCGGGCGGGCGCGGAAGACAAGGCGGGCGGCAGCGGCGGCGGCGGCGGGTTGACGGCAAGCGCAGCGGCAGGCGGCGCGGCGGCGTCGGATCTGGGACGCACCGAGTCGCTGCTCAAGAAGGCGATCAAGCGCAAGGACAAGGCCAAGAAGAAGAGCGAAAAGGAGTGGTCGGAGCGGCGCGAGGGCGTGACCAAGGGGATCCAGGACCGGCAGCGCAAGCGCGAGGACAATCTGCGGGCGCGGCGGGAGGACAAGCTGCTGCGGCGGTCAGGGATCAGCAAGAAAAAGGGCGGCGGGAAGAGCAAGGGGCGGCCGGGATTCGAGGGGGCGTTTGGGCGGAAGTGACGAGGGCCAGGGAAGCGGAGAATGGAAGAGAACAGCGGCATGTCGGCATATGTAGCATCAATTCTAGCAGAGTGGCGCCAAACGAAACGCCAGAGAGACGAACGCCGTAGTCCATTATATTGGTTTTCCCCCTGTCCAAAGTACAACGTACAAAGCAGACACCGATACCACCACACATTCCGCCGTCCCAGGCACAGCCTACAAGATGGAGTCGAGGCGGGTAAAGACGTTCAAGCAGGCGGCGACGACCTCGAGCTGCAGCTCCTTGTCCTTGGCTTTTGCGATTTCCTGGGGAAGTTAGTAAAAGGAAGGGCGATGGGATGGAAAAAAGAATCTTGCATGACTCGACGCACCTCCGTAATGACTTGCGGCAGATTGGCCCCGATGCCGTTGGCAGTGGCCTTGCGGCCAAAGGGCCACTGGCTGTAGTCGGCGAGCAGGTCGTCGGTCTGGGCAAAGGCGCGCTCGCGGGCCTCGTGGCCGAGCGTGCTCAGCGCGTTCTCCAGCACGTTGGCAGCGTAGGCGGCGCAGACCATGGAGAGGGTGCGCAGGTAGCGGAATTCGAGGTTCTCGGGCAAGAACTGGGAGGCGGGCAGGACGACGGTGCGCTGAGTCAACACGTTGCGGACGCGGCGGCGGATCTCCTCCTTGGCGCCGCCGTCGGCGACCGGGTGGGTGGCCATGTCAAAGAGCAGAAAGTTGCGCTTTTCCGTCCGCAGGATGCCCTTGTCGACGAGGCCCTTGGCCAGGCGCTCGCGGACCTGCTTGAGCTGGTAGCCAATCTTCATCAGGTTCCACGTCTCGCCGCTCATCAGGTCGATCCACGCGCTGACGCTCATCTTCTCGCTCGCCTTCATCATCTTGAGCGCCTCGTCCAGGAGCACCTCGCCGGTGAGCGTCTCGTCGACGACCTCAATCAGCCGGTCCGCCAGCGGGAAGCGGCGGCGCGCCGGGCCCTTTTGCATGCTGACGCGCCCGCGCAGGGCCAGCTCGAGCACGATGCAGCCGCGCAGGGCGTACGAAATGTTGTCGTTCCAGAAGCTGAGGTAGCCCTGCTTGTCCTTGAGTCCCAGCAGCAGCACCTCCTCCATCAGCGTCAGCTTGGGCTGTTTGCTGCGCTCCACGCTCTCGCTCAGGTCGCGCGGGTCGTAGGCGATCTTGTGCCCATTGTCGCCCTGCTCGTAGCTCGTCTCAGGCGTCGCGTCCTTGTGGCTGCTCTCGGCGGCCCCGTCTCCTGCGCCGCCGCCGTTTGCGCTGGCCGAGCCGCTGGCCGCCCCGTTGCCGGCGCCGCCGCGCCGCCGCGTGAGGCCAGACGTTGCCGTCGTGGACATGTCGGGGGGGGAAAAGGAGAAAGTGAGGCTGCAAGACAGACGGCGGGCGTATAGACAAACAGACGCGTGGCCGGAAGTCGACGAGTAAAAAAAGGGGTGGAAAAGCGACCGGTCGGGACGGTGGCCGTCGAAAGGATGCAGGACCAGGGGCGCAATGCGGCAGCAGCGGTGCGGGAGCAGCTCCGGGACGCAGGAACAGTCGGGGCGCGACGCGCGCAGGTCAATAGGAGGTGGATGGAAAGGTAGAGCCGTCGACGGGGTGGCGGGAAAGGAGACGGGCCAGACTCGGGCTTTTTTGCAACTGGGGCGCTGCTGGCCTCCAAGCGCTCTGCGCAGCACGTGACCTGCGGACCAGGAGGAAAAGGCGTGGTGGAGGAGCGTGTGGAGGAGAGGTCCAGGAGTGCAGCGGTCTGCGAACAGGATGGGCGGCCGTTGCGTCCTGCGGGCGCTGTGTACGCGTACTTTGGGCTGCCCGCTTCTGGAATGGCCGCACTGCTTAGCGCACGGCTTTGTCTGAGACGACGCCGTCGAGCGTCCTGTTGGTGACAGGCGGGACAAAGACGGGACAGGCGGTGGTGCTGCACACGGAGCGAGCAGCAGCCGGGCAAGAAAAAGGATGCGTCACGGCAGATAGCAGCACAGAAAACACGTACACACATACACACACACACAGAGAACCAGAACAAACGACGGACGTGCGACGTGCAGAGGACGGCAAAGAATGGTGATGGATGAAATGTGGGGCGATGACAAGCAACGCCCAACAGCCCATCGGTACGGGCACGTGACCCGAGCCTTGCGTTGAGAGGGGCAGTGGACGGATAAGTCACGTCAAACGCCTCACCCCGTCTCCTGGGGCGGACACATACACACGCACAAAATCTACCATGGCGACGACGGAACACTGCCTGTTTTGCTTTGAGACGCTGGCCGCCCATCTGGAGAAGCGCCCGGCGCTCGACCTGGCCACCGTCCAGCAGTCGTACGCTGCCTTTGTGGCCGCCACGGGACCGCCGCCGGCCGACCAGGCGGTGGCGACGGGGCCGGGGCCGACGGCGACGCCGCTGTTTGTGACGTGGAACACGAGCGAGGGCGTCGACGAGGAAGAACACGAGCTGCGCGGCTGCATCGGCACGTTTGCGGCGCAGCCGCTGGCCGACGGGCTGGCGACGTACGCGCTGACGGCGGCGCTGGACGACAACCGGTTCCAGCCGGTGGCGCGGCGCGAGCTGCCCTTTCTGAGCGTGGCCGTGACGTTGCTGACCGACTTTGAGCCGGCGGCGGACGCGTGGGACTGGACGCTCGGCACCCACGGGCTGCGCATTGCCTTTACCGTCGGCGGGCGGCGCTACGGCGCGACGTACCTGCCCGACGTGGCGCCGGAGCAGGGCTGGACGCAGGAGCAGACGCTCGTCAGCCTGATGCGCAAGGCCGGCTGGACGGGGCGGTCGGCGCAGTGGCGCGACGTCACGCTGCAGGTGACGCGGTACCAGGGCAAGAAGCACAGTCTGCCGTATGCGGCCTTTCGGCGGTGGCGGGACTGGGTGGAGAAGTAGAGGGGAAGAGGAGACGGGAAGAAAAGACTGCAAGAGAAGACTGCAACTGCAAGACAGAGGACAGAAGAGGACAGAAGACAAAGACGACTAAATTCCAGGCAAAACGCCACATACAAACACATCCCACATACTCATCCCACATACCAGCAACGCCTGCCGGCCTGTTCATACCCATATAACCCACAGCCGTCATGTCTCGTCGCGACGTATAGCTATATCCTCTTGCCGTTCCCGTTACCAACACCGCAGCTGCTTCCAGAACCCCCGGTCGCCCGTGTCGCGGCCGACGCGGTCGCCGTGGATCCGCGGTCCGCGCACGCCCACCGGCCCCAGCTTCTCGCTGTCGAGCGGCCCGTCACATGCCGACCCCGTCGACGGCAGCGGGCTCAGCGGCTTGGTCACGCCGCAGCGGTCGAGGTGGCCGTTGTAGGTGGCGGGCGCGCCCATGGCCGCCAGACGGCGCGCCTCTATGACGCGCCGCACCAGGAGCGCAAACGTCTCTTCAATGTTGACCTCGAGCCGCGCGCTCGTCTCCATGAAACCGCAGCCGCGCCGCCGCGCCCAGTCGAGGCCCCGCGCCGCCGGCACCTGGCGGCTCTCCTGCAGGTCGCACTTGTTGCCGGCGACAATCTTGACGGGCGGCACGGTGCGCGAGCCGCTGCCAAACGCGTCCTCGGCCGACAGGACCACGCCGTCGGCGCCGTGCACGCGGGCCGCATTGTCCAGCCGCGTCTCGGCCTCCATGTCAATCAGGTCGTTGAAATACTGCAGCGCGTCTAGCGAGTCCATGGACGTAATGTCGTAGACGAGCAGAAACGCGTCGGCGCCCAGGTTCGACGACGCCCACATACCGCGGTACTCTTCCTGGCCGGCCGTGTCCGTGAGGCTGAGGTGGTACGTTGCGCCGTCGATGCGCCGCGTCACGCTGTAGCTGTCCTCAATGGTCGGGTCGTAGTCGGACGTCCATTGCGACCGCACCAGTCGCAGCGTGATCGACGACTTGCCGCAGCCGCCGTCGCCGCAGATGGTGATGGAGATAGGGATCGGCGCGTCCGAGGTCATGCTGGGAGGGAAAGTCGCGAGGAAAGCCGAGAGGAAAAGCCGAGAAGAAAAGCCGGGTAAAAGTCAAGAGGACAACAAGGCGCGACTCGATTCTTCAGCGTGTGGAGACGAGGCTGCAATGGCCAGAGTCAGGCGATCAGCACTATAAGGCCTAGAAGGCGCACGCCAACAGGAACAAAACGCGCTGGAAAGAGGGACAACAAGGAATCGAATGCACGTTAAATGGCCAGCGGGGCAGGACCTGCCGCCTTGTCGTTTGTTCTTTCTGCTTCGGGAGATGAGTGCCCGCACGGAAGGCGCGTCTGATAAGGGGGTAAATGTGTCGATATAAGATTGCCTCTGTACTTTTTCAATTTATTTTTGGCTCGTTTGACATCTGCGTTTGCCATTGCGCATGTTGCAGCCCGCGCCGTTCTTATCACTCCTCCCCCCTCCTGCATGGCATGCAGGAGGGGGCATTACCCCTGCAGCATCGCAGCCCCCTAATTATTTTTTTTCCCGTTGGCGTTGCATCACAGTTGGACGCTAAACTTGTCTGAGCGGCCACGTCTGGAAGATGGCAGCATGTCGAGGCAGACGGCCCGGTCGAGGAGGGGAAGCAGTCGGGGGAGAGGCGCGCCCCTGTGCGTGCTTATCGCGGTGGGCGAGGACGTCCGTGGCGGACAAGGCGGCCTTCTGAACACTGCAGTCTGTCCGCAGTCTGTCCCAGCCCGGACTCGCGATCCTTGGAGAACGCCGATGCATGCGACTGCGATTGTTTGCTGTCCCTCTCGTCAGCTACGCCCAGTCCGCGCGTGGACCCATTCCCTTTGGCCGGACAGCCTCGTTGGGCCTACGGTCTGCATGGCATGGACTGGCTGCACTGGCGCACGGCCCTCTCGTGGCGGAACAGAAAAAATCAAAACGGCTTCTGCTTCCGACCGTTGCAGCGGCGGCCAAACGACGGCATTTCGTTACGTTTGGATTTCCGTCGTGTTGCATCCAGACCGAGTTTCACCGAGACACCACGCCTCGGCGACATTGAGCCTCACGCACTTCCACACTTTGCCGATCTCGGCTTTGACGATTGCGCCATGCACAAGTCCCAGCACATGGCTCGGGAATTCCCCGCACACCATCCAGAACAGGCTGGGCCGGACTGGCGACTGTACTTATACAGGCCGCCGGACACATCCAATTGGCTGCCGCAGACGTGCTGGACAATGGCCTGGCCGGACTTTGCCAGCGGCCTGCCAGAACTGAAAATTCTGAAAATACGGGGAAGCAGTATGACTCTAGACACGCCGGCCAGCTGAGACGGAGCTGGCACTGTTGTACGACGTGCACTTTCCGTCTCGTACTTGCAGCTCACTTGCACAATGACCATTGCCAACTCTGCCACGGCAAACGGCAAGCCCGCCGCGGCCGCTGCAGCTGTGCCGAACCGGGCTACAGAGGTGTCCGAGGTGGGTTGTCGCCTGTCTGCTGCCGTGCTGCAGGATACAAACCGCTGACGCCACAGCTCATCGATGCCGTCAAGGCCCTCATCGTGCCCTTCATCGCCAACGCCGACAATGCCTTCCCCGAGCGCGCTCAGGGCGGCCCCGTCGCCGCGTCTTCTGCCGACCTGCCGGCGCGCACCGCCCTGGTGGAACCGCTGACGCCACAGGACGTCATTGCCCGTCTCGCCCTCAGCCTGCCCGAGGGCGCGGGCGGCGGTCGTGCGGCCCTCCTCGACACTGTGCAGCGCGTTCTTGCACTGAGCGTCAACACCTGGGACCAGGGCTTCCTCGACAAGCTGTATGCCAGCACCACGCCCATCGGTGTCGTCGCCGAACTGGTCCTCGCCGTGCTCAACACCAATGTACACGTCTTCCAAGTCTCGCCCGCCCTGACCGTCATTGAGAAGACGACGGCCCGTGCCCTGGCCAGACGCTTCGGCTTCGACGGACCGCATGCTGGCGGCATCACCTGCGCCGGCGGCAGCGCGTCCAACTTCACGTCGCTCATTGTCGCTCGCAACACGCTGTACCCCGAGACCAAGGCCGACGGCAATAGCCGGCACCGCTTCGCCCTCTTCACCAGCCAGCACGGCCACTACTCGGTCGAAAAGGCGGCCCAGGCTGCCGGCCTCGGCTCCGGCGCTGTCTGGCCCGTCGCCGTCGACACAGACGGCTGCATGATCCCCGCAGACCTCGAGGCCCGCATCGCCGCCGCCCAGACGGCCGGCTTCACGCCGCTGTACATTAACGCCACGGCCGGCACCACCGTCATGGGCTCCTATGACCCCTTTGAGGCCATCTCGGCTGTTGCCAAGGCCCACGGCCTGTGGCTGCACATTGACGGCAGCTGGGGCGGCCCGGCCATCTTCTCGGCCCAGCAGCGCCACAAGCTGCGCGGCTCGCATCTGGCCGACTCGCTGACCGCCAACCCGCACAAGATGATGAACGTGCCGACGACCTGCTCCTATCTGCTCGGGCCCGACATGCGCCGCTTCCACCAGGCCAACACGCTGCGGGCCGGCTACCTCTTCCATGCGGACGAGGGCCACGACGACAACGCCGAGGTCTGGGACATGGCCGATCTGACCCTGCAGTGCGGCCGCCACGCCGACAGCTTCAAGCTCGCCCTCGCCTGGGTCTACGAGGGCGCCGCCGGCTTTGCGCGCCAGGTCGACCATTCCTTTGCCATGGCCGCCCTGCTGGCCGATCGCATCGCGCAGCGGCCCGACCTGTTTGTGCTCGTTTCAACCAATCCGCCGCCCTGTCTGCAGGTGTGCTTCTACTATGGTCGCGACGGCCGGCCAGACCCCGACGATCACGTCAATACCCGCCGCACCAGCGCCGCCGCCCGTCTGCTCGTCCGCCGCGGATACATGGTCGACTTTGCGCCCGGGCCGCACGGCAGCTTCTTCCGCGTCGTGCTCAACTGGCAGACGCGGCCGGGAACGGTCGAGGGGCTCGTCAAGGCGCTTGAGGCGGTGCGGCCAGAGATAGATTAGAGATAGACTAGAAATAAAACGAGCTGGTGGGAATCGATACAGACGTTACATCGTGAAGTACTTTTAACTTGTACTTTGGTCACGTGGCTTCTACTCGGGCAGGCGGTGAAGGATCGCTGAGCCCGATAAGATACAGTTTTTTTTCTGCCATGTTTCTGCTCTTTTTTTTCCTGGCGCCAATAAGCTTTCGAACGTGGGAAAGTTGCTGGACAAAATTCCTGCTGTGCAAAGTACCAACTGCCTCTGCGACGATGGCCAAGCAGCGCAAATCCAAGCGACAGCTCGTGCGGGATGAGCGCCGCAAGAAGAAGCGCGAGCTCGAGCACCAGGACGAGGACGTCCGCGACGCCAAGCGGCAGCGCGTCCACAAGGACGCGGCCGGCGTGGTCACCGGCGCCAACAGCCTCTACTACGAAGACGACGGCGGCAATGCGGCCTATGCGTACGGCGCAGACGCCGGCGCTGGAGGCCCGCGTCCCGACACGGATGAATACATTGGCAGCGGGGCGCCGCGGGAGTTCTTCGGCCTGCTAGGCGACCCCGAGCAGGAGTATTTTCGCCGGGCCGACGAGCTGCTAGAGCTCAACGAATTCGCAACGCCCGAGGAGCTGCACGTCTTTCTGGCCAACGTGTTCCGCGAGGCCCGCGGCAAGGAGCTCAAGATTGCTAGCAGCCAGTCGTGCTCGCGGCTGATGGAGCGGCTAATCCAGCTGGCGTCGACGCGGCAGAAGAAGCACCTGTTCCGCGCCTTTTCGACACACATTGTCACGCTCGTGACGCACCGTTTTGCCAGCCACTGCTGTGAACAGCTCTTCTTGCAGTCAGCGGCGGCTGTCGGCCAGGACGACACCACGGACGAGGAGGACATTTTCCACAACAACGACGGCGCTGACGCCGAGCAGACTGACGAGCAGACCGACGAGCAGGACAACGTGTCCATGGAACAGCATTTCCTTCTTGTCCTCGACGAGCTAGAGCCGAACATTTCCGCGCTGCTGACGGACCGTTTTGCCTCGCACACTCTGCGCGTACTGCTCATGGTGCTGTCGGGCCGGCCGTTTGACGGGGCAGCGGCACGTTCGTTGCTGCGCAGCCGCAAGAAGGAGGTCGTCACGGTGGCGGGCAAGGAGGCGCGGTCACGGGGGACTGGCGATGGCCGGTCGGACACCCGGTCTGTGCCACCGTCATTCTCGACGGCCGTGCACAAGATCCTGGCCGACGTCGCTGCCAGCCTTGACCCGGCATCCCTGCGCATCCTAGCGACACATCCGACGGGCAATCCGGTGCTGCAGCTGCTGGTGGAGCTGGAGATGGGCGAGAGCAAAAAGGCCAAGGCCGAGGAGGCCAAGAACGGCAAGGCCGAGAACACGATCCTCGGCCGCCTGCTGCCCGGCGCGCCGGCCACGCTGTCGGACCCGCAGTCGCCTGCGGCCGAACTGGTGCGCACGCTCGTGTACGACCGCGTTGGCTCGCGCCTATTGGAAACTCTGGTGACCAACGGCCCCGCCCGCCTCTTCAAGGCACTGTACGCGAGCACCTTTGCAGCCCGCGCACCGGAAGAGCAAGGCGGCGAGCAAAAGGACGCCTCTGCCTCCACATCCTTTGCCCACCCCATGGCCGTCTACCTGCGCAACGACGTGGCCTGCTATCCGGCCATGCGTGTGCTGGAGCGGCTCGGCCGCGACGAGCTGGCTGCCGTGGTGGAACAGCAGATTCTGGCGGTGCCCACGGCGGCCGCTCTGTCTGGGCGCACGGCAGCGCCGGCGTCAGTGGTGGCGCAGTTGGTCGAGCGGCAGCGGTTCAGTGTCCTGAAGACGCTCTTCGTGCGGTGTGAGGCGCGTGGCGTGGATGCGGCCGTGTCGCGGCATCTGACCGACGCGCTGCGGCAGGCGGTGGGCGCCGATCGGCACGGCGACATTGACAAGCTGGTGGCACGGCTATGTCTGGTTAAGGATGCGGGCACCACCGAGGGTACCGAGGGTGAGACGAGCGAGGCAGCTGGGGGCCCTCCGGGACAGGACGTGCGGGACGAGAAGAAGGAGACCGCCGCGGCTGCACACGGCTGCCAACTGGTATCGGCCATGCTGGCCATCCCGGGCCTGCCGTCCCAGGTCGTGCAAAAGTCGCTGCTGGCATTGTCAGGAGATCAGCTGGCCGCCATGGCGACATCGTCGACTGCGTCGGCCGCTGTGGTCATTGCTGCGATTACCAACAGCGGTAACAGCAGCAACGAGAAGAAGCCGAGCGTTGGCCAAATGCACAACCGCCCTGTAGTGCCTCTTGCCAAGCAGCTGGTGTCTCGGCTGGTGCCCTTCCACATGCGGCTAGCGACATCGCCGGCCGGCCACGCGGTGCTAGTGGCCATCGTGCAGCGACCGTCGCGCGTGGGCGAGAATGGCGCGGAGGCGTCGTCGGCGTCAGCGGTCCACGTCGACCTGCCCTTCCACCTCAAGGAGTCGTTTGTGTCGCAGCTGGCGACGCACGAGGAAGAGCTGCGGGGATGCTGGCCCGGCCGCGTCGTGTGGCGGGCCTGGCGTATCGACCTGTGGCGAAGCCGTCGTGCCGAGTGGGTGCGCTGGAGCAAGGCGGGCGAGCCGGAGGGACTGCAAAAGGCGACGACGCCGACGGTGGTCATGAGTCGCGGCGGAGACTGGCGCAAGGACGAGCAGAAGAACGGGTGGCGGGACAAGGAGGCGGCAGCCGGGAAGCCGGAGCAACCAGAGCAGCCGATCGCGTCGAACGGCGCCAAGGTCGTCGAGGCCGTCGAGGCCGTCGAGACTGAAGCTGACGCCGAAGAAACGTCCAAAGAACAGGAAAAGAGGGAAAAGAAGGAGCGGAAGGGAAAGAAGGACAAGAAGGACAAAAAGGACAAGGACAAGACCAAGCAGGAGAAGCGCAAGAGGAAGAAGGAGAAAGAACAGGCAAAGGAAAAAGCGATCGAGGCCGAGAAAGCATAGACTTTGAACCGTTTAGAATATTTGGAAGCGAATTAGACACATCTCAGTCGATGCTATGAGTGTCTGTCAGAAAACAGCAAGGAGCGCAGCTTCCTTGACGTAGGCTTGCTATTAAATGTTTTGGGAAGGCACAAGTTACTGCATGGCAAGCGCGAATCTCAAACTTTTTTAATCTCTTGTATTTTAACCAATTTTTAATCGCTTTTCTACTTTTACAAATTTTTTGCCCTTGGTGGCTTGCTGCAATAATCGCTGATATCCTGTTTCGCTGCTGTCGCTTTCCAGAGCGAAAAGACCGAACGAGTTCCTCAGCCTCTCCGGATTCCAGTGAATTCCAATGATTCCAAGACAATCTCATTTTCCGTTGCCGCCTTTGTCGTTCCGGCTCGACCAGCCCATCTTTGTTCTCCCTCATATCACTTATTGGCCTCCCACGGACCGTAATCTGACTGTGGCGCTGTTGCCTGTCGCTTGGAAGAGGGGTGGAAGCACGCTCTACTGTGCTGTGGCTCCGGCGATGTCGTCCTCTGTCTCTGTTGTCTCGCACAGAAACGGCATATCCCAACCTTGGTCGCCGAACATGGGCGGCAAATATGCACCCCCGTAAACAGAGTCAGATTTGAATCTCGCGTACGGATTCACGCAAACTAGGGAAGGATCAATGGTAGTCTCTTGGGCCGTCTTGACTGGCAGCTCCATCTGTGGAACCACTGGCTGTGCTGACTTTGCAAGTTCCATGTCCAACTCCATATAGAAACTATCCCAGGAGTGCTGGTCGCTGACGGTCTCGGTCGCATGAGAAGGCACCAGTGATTCTGCGAGAGCCGCGCCCATGAGATCCGTACCAAAGAGCATGCTGAAATCGTCCTGCTGGGCCATCTGTCGGTGATCTGGCTTGGAAAACGGCTTTGGCCGGTTCATCTGCTGGAGAAGCTGCTGGACAGACTTTTGTTCTTGCTTGCTCAGCTTCGTTGGCTGCTTGATCTGGGCCATCGGTTGCTCTTGCGTGGGAACCTGCACTGGCTGATTGGTTTGCGGATCGCCTAGATAATGCCCCATATCGCCTGCCAGAATATGCATCTCGGCGGGATCAGGGAATCCTTGGGTCTGATCTCCCTGTTGAGCAGCTGCCTCGGGAGGCGTATCACCGAGGGTGTTCAGTTCTTCAATCGTGCCTTTCATCTCGGCCAACAGCTGCTCATTTACCGCCTTGTCGGCAGCAAGAGCGATCCCCATCTGTTCCAGGTTTTTGACGAGAACTTCCCTCCGGGTGCCCGGAGCCACGGCCACGGGATTGTACCGTGTAGACTGTCTGGACTTCCTGGTGCGTGTCTGTCCGGAAGGCACCTGGATCACAGGTGCCAAAGCTGGCTGCGGCTGCTGCTCGATGGGAAGTTGGGCGCTTCCGTCATAGAGTCTTGCCTGATGAGAAGCAAACTCTTCTGCCGACATGGCGAACATTTCCTGTGCGACCGGGGATTCATCCTTTTGGTTCCGCATGCGCTCCACCTCGTCTGGAGGGAGGCTCAGAATGAGTGTGCGGAACTGCGCTTCAAACTCCCTTTGGAACTCGAGTTCCTCTGGAGGGGCATTGGTCCGCCACTCGGCAGGCTTCTCCTTCAGGTTGCGGCCCAGAAAACCGTCTGGCGCAATGGACTTTTCATCGACAAGAAAACCAACGCCGTCAGTGATCCTGTTGATGGCCGAGGCCTTGTGGGCCGACTCAAAGAGATCAGCTTTGGACCGTCCCATGCGCTTCGAGACGGACTTGAAGGCCCGGCGCTGAAGTTCCATGAAATGCTTGGCCTCCTGGTAGGAAGTGACCGTCTGGATGGTCAGCATAAGGGAATAGTAAAAGGCAGGACATAGATTAGTAAGCACGATGGGGAAGGAGTATTGGAACTGGGAAAGAGCGATAATGGGGAAAACGGAAAGAAGGATGGGCCAGGACAGGGAAGAGAAATACATACTTTTCTCACCGCGTAGGCGAGATGACCCTTCTTGACCATCTTGATGTTTGTTCTCAAAGGATACAATAAACATATAATAATATTGTATTGTGTTGACGGTGCGAAAATGAATACAATGATTCCAAAAAGGGCTTTGCGGACCAGGAATGGTGACTGGAGGTGTGGTGTTCAGGAAGCGGAGCGGGTGGAGGAATGAACGAGGGAAATGGGGGAGGACGCAGCATCTTATACGCTCACCCAGAACGCTTGCTGTGCATACAGTAAGGCATAGCAACTGCCCCCTGGCTGATACCTCGGAGGGCGTGGAGAGTACTCAAAGAGGAAAGCAATCTCCTGTTGGAAAGTGTTGTACAACTGCCTGTTATGGCTGCACGCCAAATGCTTCTTTCTTCTTCTGGAGCAGCCAATCGCTATGCAGATTGTCATTACGTCTGCACGCTTTGGCAACGGGAAGCCGCCTCCACTGCCTTTGCACACATGGGCTGTTGGCAACGGCACTCTGAACATGGGTGCGTATTGACTGACTCTTATTGTAGACCTGATGAATACATTCCCTGTATCAGTATTCCATAAACTGGTTGCTGAAGACGAGTTCTTGTCTGTCCAGAATGAGGACGTCCGGGACAGACTGGGTTCTGACAGCGGCTGCTGGATAAAGCACTCATACTGGACTGCCAGATAGTACTATAGATATCTTTACGGCAATTTAACAGACTATTGGATCAGATGAAAGTCACAAAGCCTCGCTGTCTCCTAGTGATGAGAGGAGGTGAAGTCGACGGAGTTGTCACGTGACCACATTAATACCCGAGAAATATGGGTAAGCGCATGGGCAGACCCATATATAGCATTCAAGAGTTGCACGATTGAACGACAGTCTGAAGAGACTTGCTGCACGCTTTGCTGTCTACGATAGATTCGAGGCTGCTGTATCATGGCCTGGTAGAAGCCTTGGCTGTGCAACTGATCAACAGTCGGGTATCGACAGCCAAGCTGCCCTTTCCAAGTACCTGCCAACATCAAGATGTTGTGAAAAATTTTCAGTATTCAGGAACAGGAACGGTTTCGTAATGAGCATTAACCATATGTTGACTCAGCAGAGTCGAAATAAACAAAGTCATGACTCGTAGCAAAGTGTCCGGTGACCATGCCAGGCATCGGCAGTTGGTGTTGCTTTGAGAATGGAATGCAATGGAATGGCTTGTGATGGAGAGTCGTGTCGGTGCCTCGGAGTGCCGATGGGGAGTGTATCCTAGAAAAGAGCAGCGTAGCAACGGAATAGCCTACTAGAACATGAAGAGTCGGGAAGAGAGATCCCCACGGCCCTTATGCGGCCTTCTCTTGTTAGACTGATAGCGTAGAGGGAAGCAGTCGTCATGCAGCTTATCGCACCTGCCTGTACCGGTACAGACAGGGGGTTCTCTAATAATTGGTTGAAAAGGCTAAACAACGTTGCTCCTCCTCTCGCCGGCAGCGCAATCCTCTCCTCCACATTGAACGTATCTACGCAAAGACACAATGGACATCACCACGCCAGTTCCCTGCACTGCTTTCAACCTACGCAACAGTGACCCCAATTATCTACTTTTTTAGATCGAATCCACCTTCATATACCGTCATTCCAGTTCATTCACAGATACCATAGTCTTGACATCCACGTTGCTTGCACGGAGTCTGACAGTTTCGTTGCGCAGGCTCTTTGTGTAACTCGTTTACTACGAATGCTTGAACGGTTTCCATAGACTGGTATCTTTCTACTCTGTCGTAAAAAGCATGACCAGAGGGGATTCTGTGCCGAATGCTGCTCTCCCGGACGGACTGTAGTCGTGATCCGTTCCACAACCCACGCCTGGTCAACGTGGCACAACGGGCGGGAGAAAAACTAGACCCGAAGAACGAGACGGAAAATATTGGAACGCGTGTTGGAGCCCATGAACCGTGAGTCGTTGGTGATGACAAGACAGGATGATACCATAGGCGCATGAGAGTTATGAAACATCCCCCGCTTGCGGCCATAGCTGCAGCGACTGCTGACAGTTCATCGTAGAATAGCGCAGGCACATTTCCGTTCCATGGGCGGGCGGCTATTTTGGGGGCGGCGGTGAAAAGCTCGTCTTTTGGGGGCTGTGGTGCAGATTGTGATTTTAGTGGACGATCCAGTGGTTTACAAGCTAAGCAGCTGTCTGGTGGAAAAGCACCCTGGTGTGAAAAGTGCATCGGTGGGGCGTCAGCGCTGGGGGAAGGAAGGAGCAGGCCCAAGTGGGACACATCCTTCGAGATGAGCATCTTGGATTTTGCGAAACAACTTCTTAGGCTTTCCCAGGATTGGGCTAATTTCTGTCCTTACGTCGTACGGCAGACGGAACAGGGCAGCGGGGACGGACATGGGTGAGCGTAGGTGCGTTGCGCCGTGCTGCTGTCCGATGACTTGGGACGAATTCCTATCTGGGAAAGCATCGCGAAAGGCGGCAAAGAAGAAGACGAGAGAACGGAAGATGGGACGGCCACCGCGACAGCCCAAAAAAAAGCTTGTTCCCGGCCACACCACCAAAACAGCAGTCTTTCTCTGCTCCGCCGCCAGACTCAGCCGCATCCTTCCTCCACAGCGGCTAGCCCCAATCCAGAGGAATCCCCGCCCGACCCTTGCCGACAGACAGGCTTTGCCTTGTCCACGAGTCTGCCCTCCAAGGCCCCCAAAACCCTCCAGTGGTAGGCGACAGAGGCCGACTCCACTGTGAGACACACAGCCCAACGAGCAGATGGCGCGATCTAGCCTGGGAGCTGGTGCCGCCAGTGCAGCAGCGCCGTCGGGACAGGCGTTATTGCCTCCCAAGCCTCTCCCCCCCGGCGGCAGGATTCAGCCGGCCATGCTGAAAAAGGTCGGATGCGCGCTCTTCCTGCTTCCCTCGGCCTTGTCCGACTTCTGCTTAGCGACACGCGAGACTGAGCAAAAACGCAGAGGTGTCTGCGGCGGCGACGACGACGACGGCGACGACTATTACGATTACGATCACGATCACGATACCAACTGACATTGGCGGCTGCCGGCGCTTCCGACACCATGGTTTTCCACCGCAACCAGGCGCAGTTTGAGCGCGCGCGCTGGCGCAAGGCCTTTGTCTTTCCCGTCTGGCTGCTCCAGATCGGCACGCTGCTCGGCCTCATGGGCATCTTTGCCTACCGCCTGGCCGAGACGGCCGAGCATTTCGAGGAGGACAACAAGAAGGGCAAGGTGCCGCTGGTCGAGCTCGTGTACGTATAGCAGATGGCGGCGCACGGCGGGGTGTCTGTTACATATGCTGACCAGACAGGTGGGAATGCACAAACGTGGGCCTCTCGCTGGTGGCGCTGATTCTCACGATTCTCGAAATCGCCCGCCTCGTCTCGGAGACGCTCACGCCCTTTTTCCTGCTGGCGTCGCACATTGTCAAGATGACCTGCGCCGGCGCCATCCTCGGCCTCGACATTGTCGTCTACACGGAGCGCTCCGAGGGCAACTGGTCGATTGTCGGCCTGGCCATTGACTGTGGTCTGCTGTAAGCCGTTGTTTGCTTGCCTCTGTTTGCTGTGTTTGCTGGCGAGGGTCCCGTCCTGTGGCCGCATGCTGACGCTGACAGGTTTTCGATGCTGCTGCTCTTTGTCTACTCCATCGTGACGTTCCGACGCGTGCACGACGACGAGGACATGAGCCACCCGAACAACGTCAAGGCGTTTGGCTTTGGCGACGGGTATCGCGAGATTGAAATGGGCAACGTGGGCAACGAGAGCTTTCCGCGCGCGAACCCGTACAACGACGTGCCGACCGACTACCCGTCCCAGGCCGCGGCGGCCGCGGCCGCGGGCAGCGAGGACCGGACGTACCGCGGCCGCGCGCTGTCGGCGTCGTCGTCTCTCCAGCGGTCGCTGTCGCGGGGCCACCCGAACCCGCTGGGGTCGCACGCGGTGGAGGGGGCGATGCCGGACGAGCGGCGGGCGAGCTATAACCACGAGCGGGACACGCAGTTCGAGGCGTACATGACGCGGGCGTCGCCGATGCTCAACAAGCAGGTGATTGACCACGCGCTGAGCACGGAGCTCTGGGGGTCGGCCGGCAGCTACAACAGCATCGACCGGTCTGACAGCGTGGTGGCCTCGGGCGTGGTCAGCCGGCCGGTGAACCAGCCGCGCTTCGACCCGATGAACCGGACGGCGAGCTGGACGGTCGAGCCGGGCCTGATGACGGTGCCCGAAATGGCGCGGGAAGAGAGCGGCAGCGCTGATCTCGGCCTCGGCGCGGGCGGCGTGCCGGGGATCCGCGAGGAGATGGTGTCGGACGAGGAAGACGAGAATGACGAGGGAGTCAGCCGCAAGACGACGGGCCAGCGTGAAAGCCGGGCGCCGCTGTTGGGGATAGGGCGGGCCATTGGGCCGCAGGAGGAGGAGGACGACGAGGAGCTGGACGCGCGGATGGCAAGACAACGGATTCCGGGGCCGGAGCATTACGCGTGAAAAGAGGCATATACGAGGCATACGAGGCGTTTAGGTGAATTGCATGAGCGTTGGAACAGTACATGCGAAACGTAAATGTGAAAGTCTGGCTGCATGTCCTATTTCTGGATGCCGTCCTGGACCAGCCGGACGGCCTTGTCGGCCAGCAGCTGGGCATCGGCCGGATAGCGGGCGCTGAGGTAGCGATAGGTGGGATCTTCGACGACGAATCTGGCCGTCAGCAAGGAGGTCTGGACAGGAGAGAAGACGCTAGGAGGAAAAACGCACGGTGTGACGGGATTGAGGCTGCACTTCCACTGCTGGGCGGGATCGTCGAGTACTTTGCGGACCTGTCTGTCAGTCCGTGTGTTGCTGCCGTTGCCATTGGCACCCACCGCATCCTCGACATTCTCGCTGCCGGCGCCAAACGTCTTGTAGTAGTCGCCGAGAAAGAGGCGCGTGCCCCAAAAGGCAACCTGCTCGTAGCGCGCCGGCAGCGCCGTGGTCGTGCAGTCGTGCAGCACGCTCGCCCCGGACGGCAAGCGCGTCGCACTCAGCACCATGACGCCGTGGCAGACAGCCGCGACTGCGTGGGGTGTCGTCGTCGTCATCATCATCGTCGTCGTCGTCGTCGTCTGGTCCCGCCGCGTGGTGGGAAAGTAGTCGGCCAGGAGCGCGTGCACGGCGGCCGACGTGAGCACCTGCTGCACCGACCGTTCGTGGCCGCCCGGCAAGAAGACGAGGGCAAACGGGGCGAGCGAGAAGCCGGGCGCCGACCAGGCCAGCGGGTGCTGCCACGCGTCGGTCGTCTGCATGGCGTTGTGGGCGGCCACGGCGGCGGCGGCGGCGCCCAGCAAGCGGCCGGTAGGGCCCGCGAGCAGGAGACGGTCGCAGCGGGGGGCCGTGCCGGTTTCGGTGACAATGGCAACGTCAAAGCCGGCGCGGACAAACGTCTGGAAGGGGATGGCCGTCTCTGGTGGCGGTCCAAAGGGTCAGCAGCGGCCCAAGGCCACGAGGAAAAGTGAGGCGCACCGGTCGGATCGTGGCCGTAGTCGGCCATGAGAAAGGCGACTTTGGGGGCCATGATTGGGGTCTGAGGCGGAGAGGTTCTAGAAAGCGAATAGGATGCTCAAATAAAGGGAGCTTCTTTCTGGCACGATAGTCAATGGCTATTCGTGCTACTATCGTGAGCGCATCAGCCTTACGCGGCAGGCACGACTTTCCAAGCCAATCACACCTCACCGCCCCGTTGGGCTGGGATGCGCCTTCCCCGCTGGGCAGGGTTGATTGATTGATTGATTGATTGAATTTTAACGTCGCGCCGCGTGAGCGGCGACCTCCCTTGGGGTATGCGACGGGGACGCGCGACGGATAGCCCGCCTGCGTCCCAGTTCGAAGGTAAAGGAGGTCCTCCTAACTATATACAGTTCTATACAAAAAGGCAGACCCAGAAGAGATACCTATGCGTAGACCGATAGAGCTAAAAGAGGACACATTTCAGGTCTTCAGACGCCAAAAGGGCTGGCTGAAGCGTGTAGTCGTTTGCCCAACCTGCTCTAGCTTCCCAGTGTATAACTCCTTCAGGTTCCTGATCCTGAGGTCGCAATCCAAACGCAGCGATGCCTGCGCGGAGGAGGTTCGACGGGCTAGCCGGCGTGCTCGTAAAGGGCCTTCGAGTCTTAACAGACGAGGCAATCGATCGTCGTATAAGCCGCCGAGGTGGTTTAGGCAAATGTTTTCGTGTCGCCGAAAGGCGCGATCGTAAAAGACAGCCAACTCTCCAAAATACCTGTCTTTTGAACGACTCGAAAAGGGTGTTTTTCGCCGTCGGAAGCAGCTGTTAGTGTTTTGGTATACGGGTACGCCAAAACACTAACAGCTACTAGCGTGGTAAAAAATTTTCGGGGGAGAGTTGCCGCTGGGCAGGGTGACATGAAGCGGAACATTAAGTCGCTATTTTGACATTGACATTTACATTAAAAAGCTGCCTCGCCTTTCGCTTGCCCTCTCCGTCCACCCACCATGGACGAACACCGCCGACACCCCGCCGACCCCCCGCCGACCCCCCGCCGACCCCCCGCCGACTCCCCACCCGCCATGCCCAACCATCCCCTGTGCGCCGCAGATGGGCGGTGCGTCGGCTATCGACTGTAGTGGCACGGACTGATGGCCTGCGACATGTAAGATGCAGGTCTCTGCGCCTCACATGATTACTGCCCTGCCGGGTGAGGTCGCTGTTCGCGCGGGTCTGGCCCCTCGGGTCCCATGGCCGCCGGTGGTGGCTAGCTCGGCTACAAAACAAAGCTGACCCTGGACAATCTACACAAACGGCACATCGCGCCGAAAGACCCACGTCTTTCCCGGCACCGACACGTAGCCCAAGACGCCCTCGATAAAGGCGAGGAGGATGGCTGGGTGGATAAAGTAAATGTCCTCGTAGTTGGGGTTCTGCGGCTTCAGCGTGAGGCGGTCGTATAACGCGCCCGTGGCCCAGCAGGACTCATGCAGCTTGATCGTGACGACGGGCGGCTTGATCGTGCTGTTGTGGTTGACGCGGCACCAGCGCACGAGGTAGTCGTGCAGCAGCTCCAGCGACGGGCTGTGGCTGCCGTGGACCTCGACCTCGCAGCGGCCGTAGTCGACAATGGTGAGGTAGTACGGTGGCCGGAGGAGGAGCGTGTCGGGGCAGGGGAGGGACTCGGCGGTGGGCAGGGTGGTGATGATGGTGGCCGACGTGGTGGCCGACGTGGTGATGGCCGCCGTCGGCAGCGTCTGTGGGACGTCCACGACGTCTGCCGTGCCCGACGTGTCCACGTCCACGTCGGCCCAGTCGTCGCTCGCGTCGACCTTGCCGGTGATATTACGCGGCTTGGCGTCGAAGCAGTGCAGGATGCTGTCGCGGAAAGCGCCCGAGAGGGCTGACGGCAGGACGATGGCGGTCTTGGGGAGGTGGATGACAAAGGCGGATTTGTCGGGAGACCAGGAGGTGCCGGTGTGGGAGATCTGGGTCATTAGGGGGAGGGTTCAAAAGAGGAGAGGAGAGAGGAGGAGAGGAGAGGAGAGGAGAGAGAGACACCTACTTCAATCAAACACTTGAGACCTTGCGGCTTGGTTCGCTCCAGCACCGTATCGAGCCATGTCCGCAGAGCCCCTTCCTCCTCCTGGTCGGCACTCTCGAGTAGCTCTGCCAACAGGCGGCACCACACGGCCACGCTGCCGCAGACGGCCACGACCAAGTCGCCGCGGTCAGCGTACGTGTGGTTCAGCACGGCCAGCAGCTGGGACCATTCGGGCAACAGGAGGACGTCGCGGCCGAGCGTGTCCTTGAGCTCGCGGCGGGCCGTCTGGAGGTCGGACTCGGCGGCGTCCCAGTGTTTGCGGACGCTGAGGCGGAGCTTGAGTGGGCTGTGAGTGAGCGGGGGTGCGGAGAAAGAGGCAGAAGAGGGTTCTTACAGTTGTTTGTCCATGGTGAAGGAAAGAGATGGAGAGAGATGAGAGAGAAGAGACAGAGATGAGAGATAGAAAGGCAGATATAAAGAATCAGACGAGACAATGCTCGCTGGTTCTTGACTTCTCTTATCACCCTCGAGCTATTCTGCCTACTAGCTACAGCTCCTAGGCAGATCAATGGGCGCCACGCAAGGCACCGTTGGCCATTGGTCACATAAGGTTTAGGCCGGACGAGGCGTTTTCGGGCTTTCAGCCGTTTGGTTCCCAGGGCATGGTGGAGAGTGGAGCCAAGCACAGACCGCTCTGGTTTTCAGCCGCTCAGCTGAAAGGGGCAAGTGCGAGAGAAACCTGTTTGAAGAAGGAAAAAAGACGGGAAGGGAGGAAGACGGCAAGAAAAGGGAAGACAAGTAAAGAAAAAAAAAGAAAAAAGAAGAAAAAAGGAAAAAGAGGAAGGAAAAAGAAAAAGGGAAGAAGAAAAGTAAGAGAAGTCGAATCGGAAAAGATACGGACAAGACAACGAAAGGGGAACAACAAAGAAAGACAGACTGTAATGTCTAGTTTCCCGTCCAAAGGAAACCAACGGCACCAGTACCTACTACCAGTCGAATTGGCAATAGGCTGAAACGGTGGCTGTTCTGCAGCCGCATCACTTGTAGCACGCTAGACTCTAGTCACGTTCTACCGTAGGCCGAAAAAGGAAACCTCTGCGAAGACGACACCGTTTGCCAGTTGTGTCGATGAGGAGTGCCAATTGCAAGTTGCGCCGGATCGGCCGCATTGGACAGTGCTGAACGGATGCGTGGGAAAGCCTGCGGTTTGGCAGCTGCTTCGAATCTCGGCCAGCGTCATGATCTGGCTGGCTCCCTGCCGCCCAACCTGCAGCTTTTGTACAATTCAAACAACTCTCCGTCCAAACAAATGGATTCCCCATCCGAGCGTATAGTGCTGAAAATCACCTACCATTACGACAAGAGCACGAATCCGCCGTTCCATCTGCGTTATGCCCCATCCCCAGGACAGTCCCAGCCAATACCCAGTCGACTCGCCCAGGTTTCCTCATTCGGCACGTCGGGACTGCACCAATCACTGGCAAAGTACCATGGGGCGACACCGCATAGATTGCCCACTCGAGATGGCGTGGAGGCGGGTGCCTGACGGCTAGGCAGAACAGAAAGGGGTGAGGCAGACCGGCCGAGGTGCCTGGGGACGACGGATATATAAGGGGAGGACGGACCGCGTCTTCGAAGTCGTTTCTCCCATCAACAGTCACACTCTTCTACAACATCCACCGCTCCCCAACACACTCAAACACTCTCCAACACTCTCCAACACTCCCAAACACTCTTCATTCACAACAATCATCATGTCGGTCCGTCTGCCCCCCGCCGAGAAGCTGCCGCTGGCCATCCGCAAGAACTGTACGTGTCCCATTAGTCTCCTCCCCTTTTCCCCGCCTCCTCTCCGCACACTGACACTTCAGTCCGCGACAAGTGGGATACCAAGAAGCCCGAGGTTGAGGAGAAGCTCTCGGCCGTGCTCGGCACGCCCTGGACCGTCGAGGCCGACGCCCTCGCCATCTACCCCTACACCGTCGACACCTGGGCCAAGGACAACCCGGGCAACGTCATCACGCTCTACGTTGAGGGCGCCATTTCCCGCCTCGAAGAGTACAAGGAGAAGCTGGGCGCCGACGGCTTTGCCGCCATCAACGTGGCCGCGCCGTCGCACGTCCTGCTCATTGACGTGGACGAGACCGGCAAGCTGCCGTACAACGGCGTCACCTTCCGCGACGGCAAGCTCGTCCTGCTCTTCAACGCCAAGAACTACGGCACCAACCACCGCGATGCCCTGATCATCGACAAGCTGATGGAGGCGCTCAACAGCGTCCCTGCCGCCGCCGGCGCCGGCCCCGCGCTCAGCTTCAAGGCTGCTGTGGGCGTGCGCAACAACTTTGAGCCCAATATTGGCGCCGTGCAGGACGGCATCTCCAAGCTGCTCGGAGTCACCGTGACGCTCGTGCCCAACGCCGCGGCCTCGTTTGTCGCGCTCAAGACGGCCGCCGACGCCGGCAAGGCCTCGCTCGACCGCAAGTGGGAGGACAACTTTGGTGGCATCCTGTACATGTACTTCGAGAGCTTCCGCAAGCAGCTGGAGAACAAAGACTTTGGCAAGGACGAGATGCTGCGCGAGGCGCTGACCGAGGCCGTCGACAAGAACACGATCGAGTTCCGCATCGTCGACAGCCTCAAGGCCGGCTACAGCGAGGTCGTCATTGACGACGGCAAGCTGTACATCCAGACGACGCCGAGCAAGTGGGCCAACAACCTTGCGCAGGTCGGCGAGAAGATTGTTGATCTTTTGTAGAGATGTCGATTTAGCAGTGTATTTTAGAAATGGAACGCGAAAGTCTCGCACCTTCCATAAAGGAAGCCTCCCCCCACCTGCCGTGATTCAGACTGTCAACGTCCACCGCAGCTTCCCGTACGTTGCCAACAATCTGTCCTTTCTATTCCTCTCATTCCATTTCCGTCTTTCCTCTTCATCTGCCGATGATCTAATCGTCAAACGTTTCGTCTTACGTCTGCGCGACATCTCATTTCGACGCACCCTCGACGCCCCCATTCCCAACGACTTTACCGTTCCCGAGACGATGCTCGCTTCGTCTCAGTCGACATCTGCCTCCTGTCCCACGCGACCGACTCGACGGCGTCTCCTCCATCATGGTGTCAACCGAAGTGACGCGACAAATGCGAGACACGCTGTGCACCGTGTCGCTCTGCAATCTCGCTGTGCCTGCATCGCGTGTGACTGCCGTTTGTCTTCCGTGCGCGTTGGCACTGCGTTTGCACGGCAGACTGCGACCACCAGCGGCCGTGACAGCTGTCGTTGCTTGCGCAGCCAAAAATCCGAATTGCTCGTGCTGCCTCGAAAAGGCCACAAAGCACAACACTTGATTCCCGTCTGGCCGAGGCGGCCAGTCCCGGCTCTCTCGCTACAATGGCCAGCGTCCTGAGACGCGGTCAGATTCTGTGCCACGCGAGGCCGTCGGCTGCGGTGCTTGCCGTCTTGTTTTCTCGTGTCTTGTGCCACGCTCGACACAGCACCAAACGGAATTGACGTGCCTTTGCATCCCTGTCGATTGCCATGTGATTGCCCGTGGTACAGAGCAGGGAACCGTCTCAAGCCTCTTTGGCTCTGCCGGCCAAGAGGCGACTTTCAGCCTGTTTGGGATTTGCTCGCATGCTTATTTCAGAGCCTTTTCCGGATCAACACGACGCACGGCGGCTCAGCTGCACAGGAAAGACAGAAACCCAGACAATCGGCAGCAGACAATAATGTACCACCGCGCATGACGATGCCCAAGGCCTTGCAGAACCGGGGACCGAACCACGACGATCGTCCTGAGACCAGTTGCCTCTGAAAATAGCAGGATTGTGGCGTTCCTCGTGTCATCCCTCGTGTCATCGGTCGACAGCGTCCAGACCAGCTTCGCTGGTGAGCGCCCACTCGCACACTGTCTTGCCAATTCCCCCAATTCCCTCAATCCGCGGATCTGGCGGGCAGTCCGTGTATAAGATCCCAGAGGCCTCGACAATCGCAGAGAGGAGTGCATCTGGACATCTCTTCTCGACATTGCTTGTTTGACGGTGCCGAATTGCAGCATTTGCTTACACCAGTCCTACTTCGCTGACACGGCCCAAAATGTGGCCATCCACCTGTACCAGACATGTTGTCTGGGCATTGGCCGCCAGCATCTGTGCCAAGCCAGTTCTCGCCGTCGAGGACCTGCTCTTTTACGAGGACATGACCTATGCCGAATACAGGCGGGCTGCCCGCGCCCTAAACTACTCTGGTACGTACTGTCCTTTGCCCGGCCTCTTAGCCTCTTAGCAGTCTAACTGTCCAGTCCGCGTCGCCTCCGCGTCCGAATGGTACAACATGACGTCCGACGACTTTGCCCAGTACAAGGCCATCATCGTCCCGGACCCCGACTGCGGCACGCTCAACAAGATCCAGTTTCTCAACGACACCAAGAGCGCATGGACGCCGGCCGTCTCGGGCAACGTCATTGTCATTGGCACCGATACTTCCTACCACGCAGCTACACGCCGCGGCGCCGTTCGCCTGATCGACGACGCGATCCGCTTCGCTGCCGCCGGTGCTAGCACGGGTCTCTATCTCTCCTTGTCGTGCTACTACAACAATGACGAGACTGCCACGGTCGATGTGCTCTCCGAGATGGGCGTCTTTGAGGTCCGCGGCCGTCTGGGCTGCTACGAGGACGTGCACCTCGTGGCCACTGCCGACCAGAACACCAGCAGCCCGCAGCTCAACACGATTACCGACAGCGCGCTGAGCAACTGGGAGTGCAGCGCTCACGAGCTGATCACCAGCTACCCGTCCACAGGCGCCAATGCCTTTGTGCCCGTCGCCATCATCACCGATGCAGCCGCCAGCCTGGCCAACAGCGAGAGTCCTAACACCGACGGGCTCGTCCAGTTTGCCGATAATTCGAGCGGAATCCCGTACATTGTTGCCCGTGGCGTCACGCCAATCGGCTGCGGAGACGGCATCGTGGAGAGCGTCTTTGGCGAGGAGTGCGACCATGGCGTGGGGAACAACGGCGCGCCGGGCAACTCGTGCTCCGAATCCTGCCGCTGCATCAACGGGATTCAATCGCCCGGCGGGCCCTGTGCCAATGTAACGGCGCCGACGACCAGCACTGTTCCTCCGTTTACAAACACCTCCATGCCGTCGGGCCCTGTCCGTTCTGGAAATCAGACAGCGACTTCCACCTTCTCGACAAACTCCACGACAACATCCTCGCTCTTCACGCCATCCACGTCGATACTACTGGCCAACTCCACATCTACCCTGCCTTGGCCTTCTTCCACGTCCTGGGCAAACTCTACTGCGCCTCTGACGACTGCTCCCAGTAGCTTCAACAGCACCATGACGCTCCTGCCATCCGCTCCGCCGTCTGCTAATTCGTCTGCATCGTCCACGTCGACATTCTTCTCAACAGCACCGCTGAACACAACTTTGGGGTCATGGAATTCAACCACATCCACATCCACGACCAGCAATACGACTTCTCCGATGACCGCTGTCTCTAGCACTACGACGTCCTCGGCCATGTGGAGCAATGCGACTACAGCCTCCTCCACTGCTTTTACCAACACATCGGCACCGTCCAGCACAGCCAATGCCACGACGACGACACAATGGAACACAACGGCCTCTCTGACCACATCTTCCTTGACTCCCACATTTTCGACCAACACTACGTCCTCGACATGGAGCAACACGACGCTAGTTCCTGTGACGACAGCCTCCTCGTCCACGTGGCCAAACTCTACATCGGCCACCGTACCCGCCAATACAACGTCAACCTCCATCACTGACCCAGTCACGACCTCTGTCAACACTACTTCCTCTGCTCCATATACCAATACGACCGTTTCTACGACTGGAAGTTCTTCTATCGCCAATGCCACGACTGTTTCCACAACGGCCAACATGACAACGGCAACACCCACAAACTCGAGTTCTGCTACGATTTCGTCGTCTACTAGCAGCGAAGAAGCAAGCACGACTTCGACTCCCAGTACGACTCCCAGTACGACCTACAGCTATCCATCCACAAGTACGCCGTCCACATGGGGCTATGATACCCCGACGATGCCAACGAGCACCCCGACCACAACATTGTCGACTGTACCGACGTCCACGGCAACATGTGGCGCATACATAGGCATCATCATCACAACAATCATCGATGTAGTAGAGGTCTGCCAAGACGGTGCAGGCAAGTCCACTCTTTCTTTATCCTGTTATTCCTGTCTGACAGTGCAGAAACCATTACGCTCACGACCAAGACGGAGGCTGTCACGAAGACGGTTTGCATTTCGACGCTGCCACCACAGGTTAGCACTACTGAACCGGCGACAGCGGGAAGCGAAACACCTCACTTGTCCCACTACGCCGGCCGGGATCTAACGTCGACGTTGTCTGCGTTTCCCATTGACAGGATTGTCACGACGTGGTACGTGACGTCGACGCGGACACACCGTCTGCAGAAGACGTCTGTAGAGGCATCCGAGGATGTCCAGCCGACGCAGGACTTTGTGGCGAAGGAACTGGCGGATCCTGAGGAGATTGAGTCGCTGGTGCCGGCGTCGACGTCGGTGTCAGCCACAAAAGTCCCATACGCACCGACGACGTCTCCCGGAAGCTACGCTACAGCAACGGTGGTGTCCAGCGGGAGTGCGCGCGGCTCCATCCTTTCTGCTTGGATGGCCGTCTGTGCCTGCTTGGCAATGGTCGTATGATGGGAGACTGCGGGAGTTTCCGTTTGCTTCCTTTTGCTCGTGTGCTCTTAATCTTATATTGCCTACATAATATACACAACTGCACAGCAGAAGGAGAGCATCTTTTGAATGAGCACACTGTGACGTCATCCGCAAGAGCCGCGCACCAATCGCACGACTCACACACTCTACAACAACAAATCCTACACTGGCACACGCGGCGTCTAGTTGACCGTGACGTTGTAGGCGTCAAAGGTGTAGATCCAGCTGTCGATGGAGGCCTGGTCGTAGACGCAGTCAAACGTGGTGCTGTCGTTGCTGGGCCAGAGCGGGCGCTCGGGCCACTGGCAGAGCAGCTGGGTCTCGCCCTCGTAGTCGCCCGACGCGACGGTGCTGTTGAGGCGGTCGGGCGCGACGCCGTTTTCGACCCAGTCAATCATGGTCTGGACGAGGTCGTTGGGCCAGGGGCCGGGCTGCAGCGTGTTGGTGCCGCAGTGGGCGGCGCCGGGGATGAGGAAGAAGCGGTACCAGTCGCTCAGGGCCGCTACACTGGCGTTGTAGCCGCTGTCGGGGTACATGGCCGTGCGGACGGCGTCGTAGTAGTGAATACTGGACGGCGCGGGGACGCTCGGGTCGGACTCGCCATGGTAGTGCAAGAGTTTGGCTATCCGGTCAGCTTTTCGTTCTCTCTCTCTTTTTTTCTTTTTTTCTTTTTTCTTCTCGCTTCGCTCGCTTACCGCCAGAGGACTGAAAGTCGGTCAGGTTCACATAGGTCGTCTGCAGCGTGTCGTAAAACTTGGGCAGGGCCTCGGTCATCCAGGCGGCGAGCTGGTCGTACGTCACGCCGGTGAGCGTCTCGAGATTGTCGAGGTCGACCTGCTCGAGGAACTTTGTGACAAAGACGCCGCCCGTCGACTCAATGGGGACCTCGTACGTGCCCGTGGTCGAGTTGTACGTGGTCTCGCCGTCGCTAAAGGCCGAGCCGATTTGCCACGACAGGTAGGCGCGCTTGCCGTCCGAGGTGAAGAGACCGTCGACAATGGCCTGGGCCACGGCCACGCCCTCGGCGGAAATGGTGCCGTTCTGGGCGGGCGTGTACGAGGTCGAGGAACCCGAGGTCTGGGCGCGGCGGACCATGTCGCGGGCGCTGCGCCTGCTGAAGCCGTAGCCGAGCGAGGTGCTGTTCTCGGCGGCGCAGTAGTAGGCGGAGCCAATGGTGCTCGAGAGGTTAAAGTTTAGCAGGCACAGGTCGCTGCGGGAGATGACGCCGTCGGTGCGGCCGTCGAGTGGGTCGCAGGCGTCAATGATCAGAGTGACAATCTCCTCGAGCTCGCACGGCTCGGGGTTGTAGTTGAGCGTCTCCTCCACCACGGCAGGGAAGAGATGGTTCTGTCTGTCAGCATGTACGGCCAGGACGAGAGTGAAAGGCAGGGAGACGGCTCACCACTTGCTGTTGGGCCTGGCGAAAGGCCGGGGCACCAGCGACAACGCCGTCGTAGACGTCGCCCCAGCGCTGGACCTGGCTCATGCCCTCGCGGCCGCCGTCGGAGCAGCCGGAGAAGTAGGTGTAGACCTTGTCGGTAGTGTTGTAAAAGGCCTGGGTCATCTGCTTACCAATGACGGTCATCTCGCCAAGAGCCTGGTACGAGAACTGCATCGCATGTTAGAAACAGGACACTGCCACGACAGCAACTCAGCTGGACGCACCATGGTGATGGCGTCCCAGTTCAGAGAGCCGTCCGTGTTGAGAACGACCTCGTCCAGGCTGTTTGTGAAGGCATCGTAGCCAGCGTCGGTACAGCCGGTGACGGCGCCGTAGGTGAGGCCACCGGTGACGCCGCTGGCGAGGCTGTAGCCGCCGCCGCCGCCGACGTAGAAGCGGTTCGCGTAGACAGACGGGTCTGGGAAGCCGTACCAGACCACGACGGTGTCGCTCTTGTTGGTGTGGGTGTAGCTGACGGTGACATTGCAGTAGCTGGTGGACGTGTCGTCGCGCTTGCGGAAGCCGCCGCTGCTGGTGGAGGAGGACGAGTTGGCTATGGCGACGCTGACCGTGTCGGGTAGCAGAGAGAGGCCCTCGACGGTGCCGTTGGCCGGCAGCGAGGCCTGGACGTTGGCAACGGTGCAGAGGTCCGAGAGCGAGGCCGCCGCAGCCGCCGAGGCCAGTGCGGCCACGACCAAGGGGGAGCGTGTCATGGCGAGAGCAGAGCAACGGAAAGAGGGTAGATGGAGGGTCGGGACCAAAGAGAGAATTCAAAGACAACCGAGAGCGGTGTCGATGCCGATTCTTCCATCAACGGGGCACTGTTGTTTATATATCCCTGTCCAGCCATGTCCAGACGTCCGCGCAACATGGACATTGACGTCGTCTCGTCTGGAGCAACCTCGGCGCCTCTCGAGGCGCTCCACTGTAAAGGGATCATGCATCGTCATGGCGGCGCAGCGGCAGACGCACGCTTGGAAGAGCTTACGTATAGGGTTCAGGCGGCCTGCCGGACAGGGCCGCTAAATTGCAGGGCCGAGCGTCGGCAGATGTGGTGGCCAGTCCATGGAAGTTGCCGTCGATTTTGCCTGTTCGGCCTGCTAGGGCCTGGGAATGCTGACGCGGCCCCTGTATTTTAGTGCACGATCGCCATGGGCGCCACTTCGGGGCGATCGCTGTGGGGAAAGAGCAACGGCAGACCGGCAGAAGTTGTCGGAAAGCCGCCGCAAGCCACAGGCGTCGTGGCCGTCTCCATTCAGAGCGGGGGAATCGCCCGAGACAATGCGACTGATTGATATGACGTTTGGTGCGGCAGCCAAGAAGAGACGCAAACAAGGGGAAAAAGGGGAAGAATCAGGCAAAGGGGAAAAATGGATGGAAAAGGGAAGAAATGGAAAAAGGAACGGGAGCAGAAGAACGAACGGACCAGCCAATATTGAAACAGGCAGGTGCGAATACAACACTGCAATGCAGAGGTGCTTTTTTTCGGAAAGACGGAAATGCGGCAAAGACGGCGCCAGGGACGAACAGTGTGCGCGAATGGCATGGAAGGCGCGTGCAATACGAGGACCTGCCGAAAGGGGACACGTCAGACGGCCACGAAAGCCAAAGCAGCAACTCTTGAGATCTATAGCATTACACAGTATCGTACAAACGTCGCGTCGTCAGACCGTCGCCATTTGAAACGCCCGTACGTTGTTCCACCGAGGCTCTCAGGCCTCTAGTTCGGCCACCTCGTGGAGCGGCTCTGCCGTCTCTGCGATGCCAGTTCCCATTGTTCCAGCCGTTCCGGCCGTTCCAGTTGTGCCAACTGTCCCAATCGTCCCCACCGTGTTGCCCGTGAACATGGCCGACATGGGCCCGATGCTGCTGCGCACCGGGCTGATCAGAGAGACGCTGTCCTCGAGCTCGGACCGCAGCGACCACGGCCGCGCCGGACGGGACTCGAGCTCGGACACGGGGGCGGGCGACTGCATTTCCGGCAGGTCGGGGAGGTGTGGAGACGCTGTCTGCACGATGGGCGGCGTCTTGGAGCAGTCGGGGGCCACGAGGGGCTGCGCTGAGGGCGGATAGCGGCGACGGCGACGGCACATGAGCAGGGCAGCGGCGAGGAGGAGAAGAGCCCCGCCGACGCCGGCACAGACGCCGGCGATGACGGCCGTATGGGAGGCGGTGGACGAGGCGGTGGACGAGGCGGCTGCTGTGGTCGTCGAGGATGCGGCCGTCGAGGCAGTCGAGCCTGATGCTACAATCGAGCCGGTCGGGCTTGTCGATGCGGTCCCAGACGTCGAGCTCGCCGGCGCGTACCCCGACGACCACGCAATGCTCGCGCCGAGCGACAGCGGCAGGCTCGCCCGGGCGGCCAGCGTGGCCCCGTCCGCGACGCCAATGGTGCGGTCGGCGGTGGCCGTCGGACAGGCACAGGGCCCGGCCGTGGTGAGCGTGGTTGGGCGGTCGGGCTGCCGGCAGGCCTCCCACTGGTCGGACGCGCCGTTGCAGTAGGCCAGACCGACCCAGGCATCGGCCGCTGCCAGCGCGGCGGCGCCCTTGGCCGGGCAGGGCGCGGCGACTGCCGATGTGTTGGACGCATTCCAGCCGCCATAAGTCTCGTCCGTGCAGCCGGCGAGGTAGGTTACGTAGCTGTCGCCGTGCACGCCAAAGCAAGCGCTGTCGACGAGGCAAAAGTCGCCCTGCCAGCAGCAGGCCACATGACCGAGGGCGACGTTGCCGCAGGGCAGGAAGCCGTCGTCGAGAGGGTGGCCGGGCGCGGCATAGCAGGTGCCGTTGGTGATGTTGGGGTTGGCCATGGGAACGCGGGGTGAGAGGAACGGCAAAGAGCGGAAAAGGAACAGAAAGAAATCGAAAGGGAAAGAAATTCGCTTTGAAAAAAATGGGAACGCGAAAAACGCAGAGATCGCTTCGTCTCGCCTGCCACGTTGCACCACGGGATGGTGTTTGGTCGAGCGTGGGACAGGCCGAGCCGCCACGGCAACGAAAGAAAAAACAGTATTCTATCCACAATCAGTCGTATCGCCCCTCGCGGGCAAACCGCATCTGCTCCTCGCGCAGGTCGGCCCAGCTGCGGTCTTCGTCGTCTAAAGTCACGTGATCATACGGACGGCTGTCGGCGCCGCCGCGGCCGATGCGCTCCAAGTTGACGAGAATCTCGAGGAAGCGGTCGAGCTGCGCGGTGCTGTCGGCCGCGCAGTCGGTGCTGCCAGCCAGCAGCGTCGAGGCCACCTGGCGAACCTTGCTGATGAGGGCGCAGCCGTTGGGCTCCATGTTGACCTGCGGAATGGCGGCGAGGACGAGCAGGAGGGAGCGGGCGATGCGGTGGCGCTCAGCCGTGACCGCGGCGGCAGCAGGCGAGCCGGGAACGGCGAGGTGGGCGCAGCGCTCGAGGTAGTAGGAGCGGGTGGCGAACAAGGAGGTGTAAATGTTGGATTTCTGTATGTCTAACTGGATTTGGCGACGGCGCAGCGGCTGGCGGTCGAGCAGGCCGCGGAGATCGTCGGCGAGGGCGGGCGGCGCAGCGTCGGCGGGGGGGTAGTAGCGGTAGCCGGGGAGGCCGTCGTAGAAGCGGGAGGGCGTGGAGGCGGCGGAGGAGGAGGAGTTTGTGGTGGCAGAGGAGGCAGAGGGCATCAGGGGCGGCGGCGGCGGCGACGACCAGGACAGGGAAGCGCTCTCGGGCAGCGGCAGGTGCAGCTCAGGCGGCAGCTGGTCGGCCACGGCGTTGGCGGCGTCAAGGGCATCGTGCAGCACGGCGGCGTCGACGTGGTCGGCCGCCTCGAGGGCGTCCATGGTGGCGTAGACGGCGACGACGCGGTTGAAGCCGGCCAGCAACG